>SRPX01000533.1:0-17293 GCA_018360215.1 Claviceps spartinae
TTGAGGTGTTTGGCGGGTTCTGCGATCGGAGTTGAGAGCTGTGAAGGAAGAAAGATTTCTAGGTGAGGAGGGTGTGGCTACGCCCTATAAATACTTTTCATGTAGCCTTTCTTTCTCACACGATAGGCCTGCCAACGGCCTGGGGCACTCTCTCACAGTCCCAGGCCAGAGGCACCTCCGGGCGTCACCGGTCGGAAGCTGTCCTGCAAAGAGCCACCACAACGTCTCTCGCTATCGGACTTTCCCCGGCCCCCGGCAGGCCCACATGCGGCTCACACCGCCCAAACAAGGCATTTTGACAAAACCCGTTCTGCATCAATGTTGGCGTAGTGAATAAATTTCAATATGAGTACGGAAAGAAGTGGCTACATGATGAGACCACACTGCTATTTTGTGCGTCAATATTCCGGTCCCTCAGGGATTACATTTGCCCATTATCCTTTATTCTTCCTTCTTCCGCTGCGTGATATAGATCCCCAAATAGCAACAACAGCAAAATCAACAATAACAACGACTGTGCTAACTGGAAAAGGACTCCTACTCCTTCAGCCATGACATTGGCCCAGAATGGGTTTCGCCCGTGCCTGTGTTCGAAAATAAAATCGGGGTTCAATCTTGCCCACAAAGTCGGCCACTTTATTTGCCCTTCCTCTCCTGGGGAACTACTTCAATGATCGTCTGCACGATGTTCGGATCAGATAGCTAGACGCAAGTATTAGTATTCAACCTCAAAGCCGGGGTTATGCATCCAAAATGAGAGCTATCAGCACAAAACTCACTGTGGAAATATCACCGAGCTGATCCTCCTCCCCAGCGAGAATCTTTCTCAAAATCCTTCGCATAATCTTGCCGCTCCGCGTCTTGGGCAGATCGGGAACCACGTGAATGGCCTTGGGCGCGGCAAAGGGACCGATACTTCTTCGGACCTGCATGATGAATTCCTTGCGGAGAGCATCGCTGACCTCGACACCATCTTTTACGGATACGAAAGCATTGACGGCTTGGCCTGTGAGTTCGTCTGCGACGCCGACGACGGCAGCTTCGGCAATGGCGTCGTGCTCGATGAGGGCGGCTTCGATTTCGGCTGTGGAGAGGCGGTGGCCGGATACGTTGACAACGTCGTCTACGCGGCCTCGGATCCAGTAGAAGCCTTCGTGGTCACGACCGGCTCCGTCACCGGTGAACTGATTTTTTTTAGTGCTCGTTCCCTGGAGGGCATATGCGGACAAGTGGAGATAACGGGACAAAAGATGAGTACGGGAGAGAACCTACGTAATATCCCTTGTACACGTTAAGATATGTGTCCATGTATCGCTTATGAGCGCCATACACAGTTCGTGTCATGCTCGGCCATGGCTGCTTAAACGCGAGCACACCCTCGACGTCGTTTCCGTGAATCTCTTCGCCAGATATAGGGTCGATGATGGCAGGCTCAATGCCAAAGAAGGGGAACGAGGCGCTGCCCGGTTTCGTAGGTGTAATTCCAGCAAGAGGCGTGATGACATTGGAGCCAGTCTCTGTCTGCCAATATGTCTGCATAATAGAAGTCAGCGGAAACCCAAATGAGTTTTGAGAAAAGATTGACCTCGGCACTTACATCGACCACCTGCGCTTCTTCCTTGCCCACCACTTCGAAATACCACTTCCAAATCTCAGCGGCAATCGGCTCACCGACAGAGCCCAGCACACGCAGATACTTCATGTCACCCTTGACGTGTTCATCGCCAGCGCGCTTCAGTAGTCGAAGCGCGGTGGGAGCTACATAGAATTGCGTGATCTTGTGCTTCTCAATGATCTCCCAGTATCGCGAAAAGTTGGGGTAGGCAGGGGTGCCCTCGAATACGACAGTGGTCACACCAAGAAGGAGAGGAGCGTAGACGACATAGGTGTGACCTGTGATCCAGCCAACATCGCCACCACAGAAGTATCGATCTCCATCGTGAATGTCAAAGACATACTTGCCGGTCAGGGCAGCGCCGAGCAGGTAGCCGGCCGTGGTGTGCATCACGCCCTTGGGCTTGCCCGTCGAACCAGAGGTGTAGAGCAGAAATAGAGGGTCTTCCGAGTTCATGATCTCAGGGGCGATATAATTTGGCCACTTTTCAAGCTCCTCGTGCCACCAGACATCGCGGCCTTCTTGCATGGGGACGTCGGCGCCGGTGCGCTTGAAGACAAGGACGTTGGTGACATCGGGACACTGCTTCAGCGCATCATCGACAATCTTTTTAGTGCCAATATTTTTGCCGCCGCGCTTGCCCTCGTCGGTTGTGATGACGACGCGCGAGCGAGCGTCGAGGACACGATCTCTCAGAGAATCGGCCGAGAAACCGGCAAAAACGATGGAATGGACAGCACCGATGCGAACGCAGGCGAGAATAGCGACGACGGCCTCGGGTATCATGGGCAAGTAGATGGCGACTGTGTCGCCCTTACGCACACCCATTTGTTTCAGCGTCCACGCCGCCTTGGAGACTTCGCGCAACAACTCGCCATATGTGACATTGCGGCCATCGCGTGGCTCGTCGGCCTCGTAGATGATGGCGACGCGGTCGGGGTCTTTCAGGGCATGGCGATCAACCAGATTGTACGAGGCATTGAGCTGGCCTTCATTGAACCACGTGACGTTACCGTCTGTCAATGTGCCGCTACTGACAGTGTCAAAGTCGCGGTACCATGACAGCAGCTCGCGGGCTCGCTCAGCCCAGAACTTGTTTGGGTTTTTGATAGACTCTTGGTAGAGTTCTTGGTACTCCTCGAAGCCTATTATTTACAAGAAATTTAAGCCACTTGTTAGCAGACATGAGTCATGACACCGGACTCGAGCCTCTTCAACCGACTTCCAGCCGTAACTATGCGGAAGCGGCGCACGTCAGTCTTGGAGCAACTTACTGGCAAGGTGAGGTTTGCTCGGATGCTCTGGTGAAGAAAATCGTCAGCTCGCGATTCGATCTCTTGACTTTCCCTCCGTCGCTTGAAGGCTGCTTCGCGAGTCTCGGCCGATACTCGGTGGGGTTGGAATGCTCAAGCACAGCTGACGCGAAGGGGGATTCTGCATAAGCAAGACATACTGGCAAGCATCTTCTCGGGGGGGTCTGCGAAGGAAGCAATAATTAGTAATACTGGGTCAGCTCTGAATCATGAATTGCCATTTGGGGCGAGTGGGGGTGGCGTGCGCCACGAACGGAAAGTATCAACATTGTACGCCTCGGCAACGACCCGCGGCACATTTGACTCCTGGGCCATTGTGGGCTGTTTGTGGATTGCTCGTAGCTATCGAGAGCTGTCGAGGACTGTCGGAGGACCTCAGAAGCGTCCCAGACGGGTTCGAGTGCGCGACGAGTGAGGAGGTCGAGCGTGTATTCAGACGAGATAGCACGAGCTCAGAGGTAGCTCGGACAAGGCGGCGGGGTTGCTCTGCTTAGCTTCAGATTGCGCCAAGGAGGACCAGAAGGAATCGATCAGACGGAAGCAACCAGGCTCTCTTCCCGGTGCTCGTTCCCGTTTATGCCGTTGTAGGTCGCTGGACGTGGTGTGGCAGTTGCGGGGGCTTCTTCAAGTGACTTGTTCTGATCGCGGAGGACGCCTGTACAGAATGCGTATTGTTTGACGTTTGTCTTCTTAACGTCTTCTTGGCTTTGTTACTAGACGATGAGGGTCGGATGTGCTTGGTGGCTCGGACAGTCGGAGAGGGCAAGAAGACAGTATGAAGAATATGCCGATCATGAAAGTAAAAGGAGGCGAAACGAGAGCGTGCCCTGTCGGGGGAACGGGATTCTTTAAACGCCAGATTCGGCACGGGTTCGGTTCAAAGCGCAGGGCTGGAGGGCGGCCCCGAGTTGCCCCCCGTCCATAGATTGTCCAGTTGCCTCAACTTGGTTTGTCGATGCTGCCCCGTCCTGTACGGATGTACGAGAACCGACCCTCAACCCTCCTTTCCCCCGATCATCAGAGGAGACACAAAAGGTAAAGGGCGACGAACTGGCCCCACCACCACGCCGATACCCGACAACTAAAATCGGAGCGGATCCTCTTTTCCCATCCGTGCACCAATGGCGCTTCACAATGTCGCGTGCAACCACGTTGCACCGCCGGACGGACGGACACAAAACTGATTGCTGCGAACTTGTGTACGGAGTAATAAAGCTGGTGCGATGCGATGCGACGTGACGTGACGTGACGCGTGACATGGGGGTGATTGCTGATTGGCATTGTGCATCATGCACGATATGTAGCCGAAAAGAGGGAAGAAGACGAAAAAGAAACAAGACATCAAAAAAGAAGCCAAAGCCGCTGACAATTTAAGACAAGGCCAGGAGATTGCTCGATATGTACTGTACGATCATGTACATATAACTACGGACTGATCTAATTTCCAACATTTGTATCAGATCTCCTCTCTCGGCCATAGCCAACTGCCCGGACTTTTAGCCAAAGGAAGGAACGACATCGGCTTACGTATGTACCTGTACAAGTTACAACGCCTCTCGTTGCACAATGGAGAAACCCGAAAGACGAGAATTAACTTGTGCCGGATGTCGCTGGCCCGTCACTACCAGGTAGGTACCTAAGTACCTATGTATGTTATATTCAGCGGGAATTGCCACGAGAACTTGTTGGCATTGCTTTTCTCCCGGTCCCTGGCAGGAAATCGGTCGATTACATAGCTTCACTGAGCTGGCTTTTGTGCCGGCATCTGCGTGAGCTTTCCGCTGGTGGGTCCACCAAGAGAAGAAAGAAAGCACGTGTACTCGTGACTCGTGAGCGATCGTAACTTGCAACTTGCAAGGCGGGTTTGTAGAGGTATGTATGTAGGTATGTACAGAGTAGAATGCCGCAGCTCGTTGGAAGATTTGTGCAAGAAGTCGTACAATCCCTGTGGGGAAGAACATGACAGCCTTTTCCCAAGCATGTTTTATGTGTGTATTGATTCACCCCCTCCCTCCTTTTTGGGAGGGGTTTACTGTGAGTGAGCTGTTTGAATTGGCCGTCGCTAGCCAACAAAACAACTGCAGAGTTGTTGGCCGAATCCTCCATGCAAAGGTCATTTTCAGTACATAGTTATGTAGCACGGCAAGCTCATAAGTGCCCGTTTTCGCAATTCCAGTCCGTTCCAAGCCATGTCGTCAGACTGTACACCCGCATCCTCTCGAGCTTGCTTTTCGAACCCAATTTCTATCGCTACGCCTTGAACGCCAGGGGGGCCGTCGCCTTCCTCCCGCTACCATTACATTTCCATGCTCATAAGATACATCTCAAAGATGCGCATAAATTTGGCCACAAAAGCCTCTAAATGAAAAATGACCTTGCTCCCCGTCTTGATCCGGTGTTCGTAAAAGGCTGACCACTGGATGACTTCGCCTTTCAGGCCGTCGTCGATGAGAGCAAGAAGCTTAAAGGTCAAGGTCTTGAGAATGGTGGTAGGCGGGATGCAATGCGTGAGGAGGTCGTATAGCTTCGAGCGAACCTGTAGAATCCTCGCGGGACTATGCTCGTCCATGATTTCCCTGGCAATCTGGCTAATCAAGGCCTCCCAATCAGCCGGTGGTATGGGTGTACTCTCCGTTATTTTCTCGCTGGAGAGCAGGAGGAACGATCCGCTAGTCAGTAAACTGCCATCAAACCATTTGTGTATCCGGGATTGACACCTAGGAAGAAGAACGGGCAGACCTACTTTTGAGCATGAACAGCCTCGTACATGAGGAGTGCCCTTCGAAGATTCCTTCCACTTTCCACAGCTATTCTCTGATGAAGGCCTTCCAGCACCTCCCAGCCTTCCTTCTTGGCCGATAAAGCCAACACATGACAGATTTCCTCGTGGGTAGGTGCCGCCACACGAACCAAGAGCGTTCTGGACCTGATGGGTGCAATAATATTGGCGGTCGAGTTTGCCAAGAGGATCAAGCGTAAGTTCGGCGAGTATTTTTCCATGGTTCGACGCAACGCCGCCTGAGCATCTCGGGAAAGTTGGTCGGCCTCATTGATCACCACCACCTTGAAACGCTGCTTGGCCGCTTGGTCCACCTGCTGCGTTTGCGCGACCTCCTTGAGAAGATCTTGGACGACCACTCTGTCGTAGTTGCCGACGTCAGAGGGTGTGATTTCGAGATGATAGACAGATGCGACAATGTTGAACTCGAGTTTTCGGTTGCTCGTCGTCTGGAACACACGTGAATCGATCTTGATCTTCTCCACGCCCGGTCCGTACAGCTCCTTGAGCGTGGCGACGATTCTCGTCTTCTTCCCTGCACCGGAAGGGCCGTAGACGAGTAAATGCGGGAAGTCACCGCTCTGGGCCTGCGTTCACGAGCTAAGTTAGAGAAAGACAATGTGATACGGGAGGGAATTCTTCGGGGACAACGCAAGCAATTTCTTACCAGTGCCTGTAATCGATCCGACAGTTCTGGGTGATATGATAGAGCGTCTAGAGACCGTGGCCGATGTTTGTCGACAATGAGAGCCATTTTTGGCTATGGACGAGCGAGTATGCCGACTTGAAGGTTGGAGCGTTCTTCCAAATGGCCAAGGTGCTTTGCAAGTTGGAGAGACGCGTCAGTGCGCGTTAAGTGCAAGGCTTCGCTGCAGCAAAAGTGGGCCATATCGTGTTTGTCTCTCCAAAAGTTCCATGAGGTACATACATAGGTACATAGGTACTTTGTACAGACGGCGGAGTACGTGCGAGCTAGGTACTCAGGCAATAATAGACTGTGAATGATAGTCGAACACAACAGGCGGCCTTTCCAGTTCAGTTCAGACCTCATCAGTGCTCAGATTGGCCCGCTGTCCCTCATTCCATCGTCATCATTCACTAGTACATCGTCAATGCTCAATGCTTGAACTCCCGATCTGACCAAGGCCCAGTATTGCCATTCTTTCTCGGTTGTATTCCACGCTATGTCTATATTATACAAATGCATCTAGTTGCATGTCAAATATCACGGCGAAGGAGAAGTCTTGGAAGTGGTGTTGGCATCCGTGACAGCCGTCGAAGGAGAATCAGCCTCTAGTCCAGCAGGGGTAATCTTCTTCCACGGACGCTTCAAATCCTCCAATGTGACTCCTCCCTCGAGCTTGGTAATTCCAACGACTGGGGCATCAGCCTTTGTGACGACATTCCATTGACCTGCATGCTATTAGTCAATTTTCGCGCCATCACCAAAGTTCTCTGCCCAACTCACCCGGTAGCTTGTTTCCAGCTAGACGGAAAGCATCCCGCACAACCTGGTCGTGCAGGTTTCCCTTTATTTCAAACAGCACCTGGTTCACGGCCACTCTCGTAGCCCAGTGATCGAAAGAGCCTTTTCCTTTACCCATACGGATCTAGAAAAACGACAAATGTTAGAACATGCGAAAGCCGCGACGCCTCCTCCACAACCTTCAAAATGACCCGCAAAGTAACTGCTCACATCGTTACCGCTAACGTAGACGCCAACGTTGCAGCACTTCCTCTTGTACAATATATATTTCTCGCCACGCAGACGGGACTTGATTGTGTCCTCGGCCGTCTTCAGCTGTTTGGCGCTGATTCTTCGGTGGTAATCGACCATGCGCAGGCCATAGTCCCCCCAAACGACTGTTGTCCCTTTCGTTGAACCCCCGATGGGAACACGGGGTCGGCCTCTCGCCATCTTCCTCGTTCTATCTATATCCGGCTCTAGCCAGTTGCCCCAGGCAGAGGATGTGGTCGAAAAGGGTCGAACATTTTGCAGCTGTCGAGCAGCGACGTCGAGCGGAATAGATGGTCGCAATAACGGGGCGCGGATATGTCTTAATGAAGTCGACGCGCAAAGGCTCAGGCCTTGAAAGGCACTGAGAAAGAATGACGAGCCGGCAGACGCCATTGTGTCGGATTTCGGCGGGATGAGCGAAGCTGTTTGGCAACGCTCTTGTTCCCCAGCGTCGACTTGGCGATGCCCCAGAAAAGGCTTTGTGACGCAGACCACATAGATTTGCGGCCAGAAAGTTAAGGCTCAACTTGCGAATACGACCCACTTTCGCCGTGCCTGCCCGGCCCTGCCCGGCTTGATTAGCGCGCGGAAGCGATTAAGCCTCGCGTCAGCTTCGCGTGTAGATTTAACTGGTACATACCTGCCTTGGAGCACGTCACTTCCCGTCAATGATTTCTTGGCCCGGCTCTAGGGATCTTGATCTGGGCATCGACTACGAGCACGCAGTTCCAGACGCCATTCGTCACAGGCCGCGAGGAGGCACTGTGCTGTTTCAACCGAAAGTTCACCTGCCAGCGCTGCCCCTGCACAAAACCTCCAAGCCTCGATCCCATCCGCGCAATGCCTGACATCCGGTCGTTTTTTGCCCCCAAGGGTGGTGCACCTCCCAAACCCGCTCCCGCCAAGAGCGAAGACGTGCCCAAAACACAACGAGCCAGTAAGTTACTGTTCATCAGTTACTTATAGAAGACTGAAGAAACTAATTACACGACAGAGAGCCGCAAAGTCGTCCAAGACAGTGATGAAGACGAAGTTGCGTGAGTCTAGACTGATGCATATCGCAAAAGCTTAGTCGCACGTACTGACAGACTGAGAAAAGAGCCTCTAATCCAATCGCCAAAGCGCCGGCAAAGAGAAAAAAGACGTATGTGAACTGAAGCTCCACCACGTCCATACCTGGCATTGCTAAATACAATATAGAGATTTGCAGCCACGCGGAGTAGTCACAACTGCAGACGCCTATTTCGCCTCCAGCGGAACAGGCACGAAGTCAACGCAAGTCACGCCCAGCACGCCCAAGAAAACGCCACAGAAAGTCAGCTCCAAGGTGAAAGTCGAAGAGGAACGTGTTGTGAGATCGAGTCCACGAAACAGGAAGCCAGCAGTCAAGGCAGATCCACCGAGCCAGAATGGCTCATCATCCACCAAGAAGAAGCCCACAACTGCACATCATCCTCCTGTAGTCGACGATGACGAGAATGCATATGTGGATGATGCTGCGGAAGATGCAGACGATATATTTGCGGCTGATAGCAAGGGACGAAGCAAACGTAAGAATGACGATTATGAAGAAGAAGAGTCCGACGAAGAGGTGTTTCCCAAAGCCAAGAGAGTTGCAACTCGCGGTCGAGCTCCCCAGAAAGCAGCAGGCGATGATGGGCCTGCTTCTTCTTCTGCCACCACCACCACCACCACCACCGCCGCCACCACCGCCACCAGGAAACGAAAGTCTCCCGTGCCTGAATCAGAGGACGAGGAAGAAGAGGAACTGCCCCGAAAGAAGCCTGCCGCGAAGCCCCGAGCTCCGCGGGCAGCCAAAAAGGTCAATGAGCCTGAGGATGCGCAGATTCGAGATATTCTCGACAGCGTGGCGACTGTGCGCCCGCCGACGCCGCCTCCCAAGGATCCTAACGTGAAGTTTGATTGGCGAAAGTCTGCTTCTGGAGGCGGAAACGCATCTGTTCAGCCCATGGCCGACGTGGAATTGCCTGAAGGTCAAGACGAATGCCTGTCAGGGCTGTCGTTTGTTTTTACAGGCGTGCTACAGACAATTGGTCGCGATGAAGCACAGGCACTGGTCAAACGATATGGCGGCAAGGTGACGGGACAGCCCAGTAGCAAAACAAGTTTTGTCGTTCTGGGCAACGATGCCGGTCCGAGCAAGCTGGCCAAGATCAAGTCCCACGGTATCAAGACAATTGACGAGAATGGGCTCTTTGATCTTATTCGAAAACTGCCAGCGTACGGTGGATCTGGAAAGGAGGCTCAGAAGGCCCAGGAGAAGAAGAAAGCCGACGAGAACAAGATGAAGCAACAAATTGCCGAGATGGAAGCTGAAGAGAAGAAGAAGGCCGAGGCCGCCAAGGCTGCTCAGCGATCAGCTGTATCACGGGGAGGTTCGGCTCCTTTGTCCCAGTCATTGCCGTCTCAACCTCCGGTGCAGCTACTCACCAGTAAATATGCGCCAACGCAACTGAACCACATCTGCGGCAACAAAGCGCAAGTGGAGAAGATACAGAATTGGCTTCGAAACTGGCCCAAGGCCAAGAAGCACAATTTCCAGCGCCGTGGTGCTGATGGCCTGGGCGGGGAGAGGGCTATCATCATATCCGGGCCACCCGGCATTGGCAAAACCACAGCGGCCCATCTAGCTGCCAAACTGGAGGGATACGATGTATTGGAGAGCAATGCAAGTGATACGAGAAGCAAGAGGCTGGTGGAAGCTGGCTTAGCCGAGTCGATGAACAACACGTCTCTATTGGGATTCTTTGCTGGCGATGGGAAGAAAATCGACATTGCCAAAAAACATACGGTTCTCATCATGGACGAGGTGGATGGCATGTCTGCTGGTGATCGCGGCGGCGTGGGGGCGCTCGCCAAGTTTTGCAAGAAGACGGAGGTGCCGTTGATTCTGATTTGCAACGAACGCCGACTGCCAAAGATGAAGCCCTTTGACCATGCGGCCTTTGACATCAGATTCAGCCGTCCCACGGTTGACCAAGTTCGATCTCGAATCATGACCATCTGCCACCGTGAGGGCCTCAAGCTTCCTCCATCGGTGGTGGACGCTTTGATCGAGGGGAGCAACAAGGACATACGGCAAATCATCAACATGATTTCGACCGCCAAGCTCGATCAAAAGACGATGAGTTACGACCAAGGAAAGGCCATGACCAAGGCATGGGAGAAGCACGTTGTGTTGAAGCCATGGGATATTTGTCAGAAAATGCTCGGGGGAGGGCTCTTTGCGCCCGCGAGCAAAGCAACCCTGAATGACAAGATTGAACTGTATTTCAATGACCACGAGTTCAGCTACCTCATGATTCAGGAGAACTACCTGCGGTCGAAACCGATGGCCTTGAATGGAAAGGGCTACACGGAGCGAGAGGAAAGGTTAAAGGCCCTCGAGCTGTTCGACCGAGCTGCGGAAAGCATTAGCGACGGTGATCTCGTTGACCGCATGATTCATGGCCCTCAGCAACAATGGAGCCTCATGCCTACGCATGCCATCTTCAGCACGGTGCGACCATCAAGCTTCATCGCAGGGCAGCTCATGGGATCCGGCTTCACGTCTTGGCTGGGCAACTACAGCAAGCAAGGCAAGCTGGGCAGGTTCATTCGGGAGATTCATTCACATATGCGTCTCCGGTCGTCGGGTGATCATAACGAAATCCGACAACAGTACTTGCCTATTCTCTGGAAACGGCTTGTCGATCGACTACAGAACGAGGGCACAGATGCTGTGCCCGAAGTGATTGAGCTCATGGACAGCTATTACCTTACGAGAGAAGATTTTGACGCGATTCAGGAACTCGGCGTTGGGCCCATGATTGACGAAGATGTCAAGATTGAGACCAAGACTAAAGCAGCATTTACCAGAACGTACGTTGACCCTTTTTCTCCCGTAACTCATGGCTCAACAATGCCAATTCTAGTTTTCCCTCTATCTTTCTTATTCCTTCTTATTAACCCTCAACCAGGTACAATGCAATGAGTCATTCCGTTCCATTTATGAAGGCCAGCAATGTCGACGTGCCGAACAAAAAGGCCAAGGAAGCGCCCGATCTGGAAGAAGCGATTGAAGAGGAAGACGAAGCTGAAGTAGTCGAAGCAGTAGAGCCAGATGACGACGAGATCGATTTCAAAAAGGACAAGTATATCAAACAGCCCAAGAAGAAGCCTGCTGCCAAGAAGGCCGCCAAAGCCGCCAAGGGTGACGATGACGAAGTCGAGAAGCCAAAGAAGCGAGGGAAGGCAAAGGCCAAGGCAGGCAAGTAACACGATTGTATGTACAACACGAGATGCTGCGAGCCGACTGAAACGCACCGGCACTGGATCTGTAACGGCTGTAAATGGGATATCGGCGCATACCACAGGAGTGGCTGCATCTATACTATGTTGGAATTTTCTGATACCAAACTTGAATGCCAATGCAAGCTGAGCAATATCAACTCTACGGATACTGAGTGTGGCACGATGAGTAAAAAGTATTATTGATGAAGCGTCAGCAGTTGTGTCTGGACGCGTTAGTATTCGAGTACAAATATAGAGTCGATGAGTAGGAGCCCTAGCCCCATTCCAATGTCTTGGTTACATCTCAGCCCCAGCGCATTGTTGACGCTGCTAGTGACACAGATGATGAGTCGCGAAAAGCCACCCAGCCCCTTATGCGAGATTCCCAAACGAAGTCTTGTCTCGTTGCAGAAATCTAATCAACGGTCGCACGGCACAGGCCTGACGAACAGCTGGCAGTGAACACCTTGACAGCTGTCAACTGTCATCTGTCGACACATTGGCTGTTGCCGCGTGAACTAAGTACACCATCATCCTAACTTTTCCCCCAGTCGCATCCATCTTGTTTCGCCGCCTCTCAAGCCCCTCACGCAGTCTCCGTTGTGTGAAGATGGTAGCTCACTTCGCACACATACATCTTGTCACAAATCACTGAGCATTCATTTTCCCCCCATCGACAGCAGCACAACTCTTTTATCTACTTCATTACCCCAGAGCATGCTCTCCAACTCCTTCAGCGCTGCTCGCGCCGCAGTCAGAGACCTATTTCGGAGCACAGACGGCCGGCACAACAGAGACTATTGCTGGGCTGAGCCACCGGACGAATGGGGAGTTAGCACAGCTGGAGTGGCGAGCTCAACGGGGGACTATGCCAAGAAATGGGCTGCGAAAGATGGTGTGTTTTTCCCTGAGGAGGTCGTCAGTCGTGGAGGGAGATGTTGGATGGAATAGTCTTGAGAAGTTTGCTGATGAGTCAATTGGGTGTGTCACAGCATCAGACGAGACGTTCTTTACGTCAAAGTCGTGGCAGAGTAATTTGTCGGGTATGTGCGAGGACTGTAAGTTTAGAGGTACTATCACTTCTGTCTGGTAGTAACTTGTGGCTGATGCGGTTCTTTTGTAAGACGGAGATGGCCCTGCGTTGTCCATGGATAATGTGGTTATTCAGGAGGGACCGAGGCGGAATGTGCGGCATGTGAGGAGTAGTCCGGCTGTGGAGGAGAGGTATCTGGTTCTAGGTTCGTGAAGGGGGTCAGACTCCCCCCCTTTCTTTGGAATATTCGATCTAACATTGAACAATCTGTGGCAGAGCGGGTGCCTGTGGAAAAGGACGATGAGCCCGTAGAAGTAAGCCATTATGCGGCGCAAATGGGTTGCTCGCTCCCAGGGACCGTCACTGTCGGAACTGGGGAGAGAGATTACCGCGACGAACAAGCAAAACGTGCTGATGATGGTCTGGGATGCCGACGCATCACAGCATCGACGCTCTTCGCTTACAGGGCCATGAATGCCCGCGAACAGGGCGAGCATACCACGCGACTACCACAAGAGGCGGCGTACTCAGAGGACGAGCCTCCAGAAAAAGACGCCCTCTTGCAAGATTGTGTCCCCCCGATCGTCGGAACAGCGACGGAGGACTACTTATCGACGACTGGCGTCGCATATCGTCACGATGGCGTGTATACATCCCCCATGGACATCCAACCTACGATTACAGAGACTTCATCAGATTTTGCGCGTACTTCTGTCCAAAATTCCCTTCTTCGTGTTGACCTCACTGACGTTCTTAGATAAGTACGATATATCCGACTCTGAGGGATCCTCATCGGGGTGTATCTCCCCCCGTACATTCCGCGCCTGGGCAACAGGATGCTCGCAGCAGCTAGGGCAAGCCGAGCGCAAAGACATATATTTAACAGCTTGTAGGAACTCAGATGGTAGTGCTTCGTCGGATGTACGGCCTGGGACTGGGGATGAAGCATCGGGGTGGTCATCTGGTGAGGAATCACAGCGTGCGTATATCATCCCCTGACGCTGTAACTTGTACGTCAAAGACATACAGTACTGACGAGATAGCCTAGCATGCTGGAAACGAAACCGCGTTCTAGAATGGCATGATAGAATACCTGATCCGCGACCGAAGCATCCCTCGTTATGGCCTCTCCCACCTGGCCAAGTCATCAATCTCACAAACGTAAAAATAAAATACCTACCCCCCTCTCCTCTTCTGTCCTTCCTTCACCATCTCAAATGTATTCCGTCCCCTTTTGTTAATCCAGCTCTTCGCAAAACATAAACGCTGACAGAATAACTAACTCCCTGTTGTTCCTACACCAGCCCACCGTCCTCTCTGCCCTCTCTCATCCCTCCGCGCCCTCCCACCTCGCCGACGTGCCCCTCGGCTACATTCCCTCGGCGCTCCAGCACCGCTACCAACTTCTCCATTCTTCCCGCCATGCGGAAGCGCATCTTGCTCGTCTCAGGGACGATGCCCAGGCGCGTATTCACTACCTCCTCACCATGCGCAACATGGCAGAGACCTCGCCGCCGACGATTGATGATGAGGAGAAGGAGGGCTCTAAGAAGAGAGAGGATCCCGAGGAGAAGCAGCGCAGGGAGGAGATTTATCGTCATGTAGAGGGCCATTTGGAGGATGTGGCGGGTTTGTGTGAGGATAGCCAGAGGAGGGTGAGGGCTTTGGCGGGTGAGGTGGAGTGGTTGATGGGGAGGGAGAGGATGTTAAGCGGATGCGAGCAGATGCTGAGCAGTGAGCAGTGAGCAGTGAGCAGTGAGCAGTGAGCAGTGAGCAGTGAGGCCCTGTGAGAGGAGACAACGGGATGAAAGTGTTGGACATCTTTTTGCATGGCATTATGTACCTTGAAAAGTGCTTCGGCCACTTTAAAGGATTATGTACTCTGTGCGTCATGTAAGGCAATGTGTCTCGTGCATCTCTGGACGTGTTTTCTGTTCTCTGTGTTTCTTTTTTCTTTTTCATTCTTCGTTGATGGTTGCGGTTTTTTTATACATGAACTCCTACCTCGTACATATACGGTATCATACATTCCGCATCATGTAATCTGTACATGGTCCTTATTCTTCTCATTGCTTTACTCCCCGAAACCGATTTCTATTATTGTGACATTGTCCCATCAGATCGGATGGCCAGCTTCCTCCCGGGTATTCCTTCTAAACCATGCGTGCAAAGTCAGTCCTAGTTCATCCAGCCAGCTCTGCTACATCGATAGAGTCCCCCATGCTGTCTTGCCTCGTTTTTGGTTCGAAAGATAATAAAAGGAATGAAGAAATATATGTATAATCTGCCCGTCTCGTCTACATCTCAAGCAATAATGTGAAAGAAGAACAGACTTGAGGTCACATGGCCAGTCTGCTCCACGTTATCTTGAACGAGTCACGAACAAGGAAAACCAAATACATACACTCACCATCAAATAACCAAAAAAAAAATCAGAGTATGTAGTTAGGTTTCTAGCTTACTACCTCCTCTCCAAGTACAGCAACGCCCCCCCCCCCCCCCCCCCCCCCCCCTCATCCTTAACTCCCCTATCCACCCCAAGCAAGCCTCATTGCCGCCTTGCTACCCCTCACCACGTTAAAAAAAAAATAGCACGAGTTCGTTCAATTCGCTTCATAAGTCCTCTCAAAACGCCGCCTTGCCCTACGTATACAAAATTGTTGAAGCTTATGCTGTCTTTCTGCCTTCTTGCGTGGATGCTTGATTCATTGGTGACCCGGTTTGTGATTTCTTTTCATCGTTCCGACTTTTGTCTTTCTAATTTCTTGCCTTTTACAGGTTGTTCTGACTCTTGGTTTTTGATTATTGACTCTTGAGTTTTGATTTTTGACTTGACTCGCTTTCCGCTTCTCGACGCTTGATTTGACGCTTGATTCGACTCTCAACTCGACTCTTCCCCAACTTCTGTTTCATGCTCCCTGATTTTGAATTTCAGCTCTTCTCAGCCTAGCCAGCACACGCCCACTATCCACCCATCATCTCCCATACCTATCCTGTCTCTCTCTATCATACTCCCTAGGATGCATCCCTTTCGCCATCATCTCCCTCGCATCTCTCCTCACATCCCTCCCCTCTCTCATCTGCACCTCCCTCGGATCCGGTGCCGGATATCCTGCCGGACCCCGCCCATCATAGCTTGGCGTATAGCTCCTTGGCAGGTCTCTCGGATCATGAGCCGGTGGCCCTGAAGTAGCCGCGTACCGTGGGTAGCCCGGCGTAGGGGACGGCACGGACTCAGGCCGCAGCCCTGGTGCAGGATACCGACTATGCATGGCGTGTTGTTGCTGAGCATTCTGGTACACAGGCCCGCCACGTTCGTCTCTCATGCCCACGTGTTGAGGTGGAGGAGCCGATGACCAGCCTGGGGCGGGCGTGGACGGTTTTGACGCGGACGAAGGGTGAGGAGGTGGGCCTGCGGCCGCCCACGATTGTTGTGGAGGGCCTTGAGATGGTTTGGGGGGCTGAGAAGGCCAGCCTCCTGGCGTGGAGGGCTGTTGCTGTTGCTGTTGCTGCGGCCAGGCGCTATCTCGTGCTGGCGGGCCGTCATGACTTCTCGAGGCTGGCCTGCGTCCTCCATACTGCCGGTTTGCTTGCAGTGGCTGTTGAGGCTGCTTCGCGTGCTGTTGATTTTGTAGATGTTGGTGTTGTTGATACTGCTGCTGCTGATGTTGCTGTGGCGGCGGCGGTGGCGACGCTACATGTGGCTGAGGTTGCCCATAGGATACTGCAGGATATCCGCTTTGAGGGGCAAATTGACTCTGGCCCGGTCCTGGCCCTGGCAGCCCTTGGCTTTGTTGAGCTGGCGAAAACCGATGAGACATTGGCGGAGAGTTGCTGCCGTTTTGGTGTCCGGCCTGGAACCCGGGATGCGATCTGTAGTAGGGGTCTCGCTCTGACGCCACTGGGTCCACAGCCGGCCTCGGTACTCCCAAGAGGGGTGGCTGATTCGGCGAGCCTCCGTAGGATGACTTGTGAGAAGGTATGCCACCACCGCCGCCGTCACCACCACCACGTGATGTCCTTCCGTACGGTGAAAACTGTGGCTCGGGGTCCTGTCGCATCTGCGCAGGGGGAGGAGCCGGACCCAGGGCTGATCGGTCCATGTTTTGCGGTGGAGGTGTTCTCGATGGCCCTGGAGGTACGCTAGCAACCTCAGCGACGCGTTTTGACGCTGCCGGGGGAGGGTCGTTGTTCAGCAGTGACATAATGTTGGACGTCTTGCGGGGCTCGGAAGGTCGGCTCGATGAGCTTGGGGCTAGCGAGGATGGTGCAGGCGGCGGAGGTAATCCATACAGGTCTTGAACCTGGCTGGCGGGCCGTTGCTGCATAGGCGACGACATGGGACGCGAGGAGGGAGTAGCGTGAGCGGAGTGAGCACCGTGAGCAGGGTGAGAATTGTAGGAAGGTGATCGTTGGTGGTGCTGTTGACGGTGCGGTTGCGGTTGCGGTTGCGGTTGCGGTTGCGGTTGCGGTTGCGGTTGCGGTTGCGGTTGCGGTTGCGGTTGCGGTTGCGGTTGCGGTT
>SRPX01000534.1:0-17289 GCA_018360215.1 Claviceps spartinae
CGGGAGAAGTACCTCGACATACAGGTTTGTACCATGTCCAAATCCGGTAAGGCGTTGAGGCAAATTCTCAAATCCTTGAGGCGTATTCTCATACTCTTAACTTGTACTCCGTAAGTTGTGACTCAAGCCAGCAGACGACCAGTAGACCTAATGATATTTATTGTCTGATGGTGTTCAATGCGGCTCAATACTGGTTTTCCTCAGGGCATCTACCTAGATCGACGATGAGTCTAGGTACATAGGTACCTACATAGGTACTCCGTATAAAAGTCTATTCTGGTGCCGGTTGGAAAGACGTGGGTAGTCGGGACTCTGCGAATCTCCACTGAAGACGTGGTCACTGGTGGAATCGCTCCTCGCGAGTCACCCAACTCGCCACATCATCACGTTCCACATGGCGCCTGCAGAAACTTATTAGAAGCCATACGGAGTAGTTGCCGTACCTAATGTTAGGTACGTAGGTAGTCCTCCAGGCTCCGATACGGCTGCTGCGTTTCGCACGTAAAACGATGAATAATGATTCCTCACCTCATACAGACAGATCTTGTTTGTTTACCATGATTTCAAGGCGGTGAGCTCGCTTGGCTCGCGCCGCCGAAAGTTTCTATGATGTCCCTGGACCCTGACTCCATCGCCCCGAGTTTTCAGGGTTCTAAGTTCTAACTTCCAACTTGGACTCGTGTGGGGCCAGTTCTGTAGCCGCTCGGCGCACTTCGCCGGAACTTTCGCGCTGCGCTGCACATATGTACATACTTAAAAATATATACTCCGAATCTGTCGATATATTCCAAAATATGAAGCATTACCTATGAAATAAACTTATAATTGTCTACCTCGAAGAATAGAATACGTGCATCATTGTGTGGCTTTTGACTTGGAGAAAAGAGTTCGGAGTGAATATGCTGTTTTCACATCTCATCGTCATCGAAACGTGACATTGACATGCTCTGGTATGTACAGTATGTCTTTGGCCTTTTTCTACAGGGTAATAGTGCTAACCACGGAAACAATAACCGACAACGGATAACTCAAATGTGAAACCCCTTTATTTCTCATCTTCTTGTTTGTAATCCGTCGATCGCCAATTCCGCATCGCAAGTTGTACTCCGTACGAATTTTCGCATTTCGTACACATGCCCGATGCAATGTTCTGCGCCGCGTGGGGATAGGGACCGGTAGGTATGGAGTCGGGATCCGGTTGCCCGGCCAGCTCACCCCCCAAGTAAACAAGGGATTTTTAAACCCTGCCCTTTTCAGCTCGCTACTCTACCTAACTCTTTTACACCGAGTACATTACATCTTTCATGTTCATTCTTTGCTGCGACTGGATAGCGGAACAGTATTTTAAAGTAATTTGCATTTATCAACTATCTTCGTGGCCAGAAGGTAGAGAGGCACTACAAGTCGTACGCTCCGGCAACAACACGGAATCATGGAATCGTCGACTACCAAACCCTCATCACACAACCTCTTCGAAGTATACCTGCGTCTTCGCCCACCACCAGCGAATACAGCCCAGACGGATCGCATCTTAGATGTCGTTACGCCTCAAGACAACGCGAACTCACGCCCTTCACACATCACGCTTAACCCCCCAACCGATCGACGACGGGCGATTGAGAAGTTTGCGTTCACTAGAGTCTTCGACGACAGTGCTTCACAGCTCGATGTATTTCAGTGTACAGAGATTCCATCTCTCGCTGAGGGAGTTCTCGCTCCCCAAGGTGGCGAGGGAACTGATGCTGTCGTGGCTACTTTGGGAGTGACGGGCTCAGGAAAGGTAAACCGAGAGCCAGTGGCATCTGGAGTTTCCGAATTCCGAACTGACATGAAGCTCTATACAGACACACACCATATTGGGGTCGAAATCGCAGCGAGGTCTCACACAATTGGCACTTGATGTCGTTTTTCGATCTATCGGCTCCAACTTGCTCGATTCTACAACAACTCCTATGATTATCGAATCTTTACAGGCGTGCGACCCGTCGGAAGCGAATCTGTCAACGGCGGCGCATTTCCTTGATTCGATCTTTGCTGAGCCAGCAGGACACTCGCGAGCTCCCTCGCGAGCTACTACTCCATTGATCGTACGACCATCTCCGACTTCCACTTCTATCCTAACTCTTCGCACCACTTCTCTGAGTCACGGGCCACAACCGATGCCCTGCACATATCCAGTCTCGGCAGCTTCAAGCCCGAAAAGTATCAGGGTTCTTGGCACGACGGGACAGAGCAGCCAGACGACAGAGTGCTAGAAGAGCTCTGATGGAGCGAATGGCCTGCTTTTGTCTCGAGCCTCGAGCTCAGCTCCCAAGTGGGACAAACCAGGGCATCCCGTGCCCCTCACAACTGTCACTCGTGTAAGAAACAAGGCTAAGCAAGAAGAAAAGGGCGAACATAACATGACATCACCGACGTCGAGACGGAACCTAGCGCGGCCGTCTGCGCTTCCCCAGCTACCGGATATCAGTAGCATCAATATCTCCTGCGACCCTTCGGCCGAGTACGCTGTTGTAATCTCCATGTATGAGGTGCACAACGACCGAATCTACGATCTCCTAACCCCTGCCACGAAATCCGCTTCCACCAGGGAGTGTCGCCGACGACCTCTCCTGTTCAAATCAACTGAACTCTCACCCGACCGCAAGGTCGTTGCAGGATTGCGTAAAGTTGTCTGTACTACGCTGAAGGAAGCTGTCACCGTCATGGAAGCAGGGCTGCTGGAGCGACGAGTTGCAGGTACTGGCAGCAACAGCGTTTCCAGCAGAAGCCATGGTTTCTTTTGCTTCGAAGTCAAGAAACGCACCCACGGTAAGCGACCGGGTCCGTGGGGGGGTAGCAAACTCACAATTGTCGACTTGGCGGGAAGTGAGCGTGCTCGGGATGCCAAAACTCAGGGCGCCACTCTGGTGGAGGCCGGCAAGATCAACGAGAGTTTGATGTACTTGGGGCAATGCCTTCAGACACAAAGCGAAGTATCAAGTTCTAGCAAGGTATGATCACTCGAAGACGATTTTGAATGCGCATTGGCGTTGCTAGCTAACGATATCGCTTCTTTATAGCCGAACGTCGTTCCTTACCGGCAGTGTAAGCTGACGGAGCTGCTGTTTTCTAACTCGTTTCCCCTTTCATCGTCATCGAGTCACGGAAACACGCCGCGCCGAAATCCTCAACGAGGCGTGATGATTGTGACGGCTGACCCTCGGGGAGACTTCAACGCTACGTCGCAGATACTGCGATACAGTGCCCTTGCTCGCGAGGTGACTGTTCCTCGGGTACCATCTATCACAGCTACCACGCTTGTAGGACTACCCCTCACAGGGAGCCAGCGCCCACTGAGCCCAGCGCAGCAGCAGCAGCATCCGCGGTCATTTGCGTCGCATGGCCCTCCCACCTCGTACCGAAATCACAGTCCTCCCATAAACGTCGATGGGCGAGCCACGATGGAGATTGCAGCGCTGGAGATTGCGCGCATGAATGAAGAAATTGACCAGCTTCGCTTGGAGGTGGATGCGCAAGTGGATGCCCGCATGACTGCCGAGGCTCATCTCTTGAGCATGGAAGATCGCATGCTAGATCTAGAAGCCGTGATTCGCGACGACTGCGCGACGGAATTCGAGCAGCGGCTCATGCTTGAGCTAGGCCGCTTCAAGGCCTCTCTGGCTCTGGAACAGGAGCGCAACGAAGAGCACTGGGATCGAAAGGTCGATATTCTGGAGCGCGGTCTCGGAGCCAGCAGCGCGGACGACACCGATGCTGACAAGGAGAACGTGCTCGTGGAAGATCTCACGCAACAAGTCGAGCGGCTGCGAAGGGAAAACGCCATTCTGAAGCGCGAGCTCGCAAATCGTAGTCCTACTAAACGCAAGCCGCTGCAGGATAGAGACGACTATTCGGCTACTAGCACGGCCGCTCCTGGTGGTGGCCGCGCCATGCCAACGCCATTGTCCAGATCAGAGGGTGGTGTCGTCAATCTGGGCCGCAAGCTGGAGCATATGCGCTTGAGCAATGTGGAGGGTGAACGTGCCGTGTCGAAAATTGGGCTTCTCCGTGGCGGTGGTGGGAGTCCGAAAAAGGTGCGGAGATTGGCGATGAGTAAGCCGTGGGCGGAGGACACGGATGAGTTTTGAAGGTGTTAGGAGTTGTGCATTGATGCGCGTTTTGGGGTTCGTGATTTTTCTTGAGTTTTGGGTTTCGGTGTCTTATGGTCAGGGAGGGTTCAGTCTCTGTGTGATATGAGGCGCACGGGATGGACGATATTCATTGCTTTAGTTTTTTGCAATATGTCTATACGCTGTAGAATACCCCTATTTCTTTTAATATGTCTTGGAAATTTGGGAAGGTTTCTGTTCTGAATATCAAGAAAGGTGGGTGGTTGGCTATGGAATCTGGATGGCTAATGAGTGAGATTAAGTTGTGACTTATGAGAAGTTGGCATGCCGCGTGGATAAATGCTAGTTCCCGCCTACAGTAACATCAAATCAGATCATAGTATTTCGTATGAGACTTCGAGATGACGAAGGGTGAAGCCCTTGTGCCGACGTCCGACGAAGGTCTCGTCGTAATTGAGTAAGTGGTGAGTAATCATCTCATGCGACAGTACAAACGTATGGACTACATGCATACTTATTTCATGCAGCAATAGTTCATCTCACGTACATAAGATTTCAGGTTCAGTGCCTGGGGCACCCGGAAGCTGACAGGCTGCGAACGGCACAGGGTACAAGTCATTCGTCGATGAAGCATTCTTTTTGAGTCAAACCGAGACGCAATAGAACTAGAAGAGGCTGCATACATATCCCGCCTTCGTCTGTCTTTCTCGTATGGACTGCGAGGCGCGTCGAACACCGGCATCCCGGACAGCAGACGCACAGTGCGATGTCTTGCGCTGCAAGGCTAATTAGGCAAAACTGAAGAAATTGTTAAGCCTGCAGTATCCGACATCGTCAGCAACATTGCATGGCCTGCCATTGCATTGGAAGCTCGACATTCTTGACATGCCTGCCGCAACCGGCCTCGGAAGTCCGGCAACGCGTTATAGAAGGCAAGGCTTCCCTCGTGTTCATGTTCATTCCATGATGTATTCCCCTTGTTGATTCTGGCAAACACATATTGCTCAACGTTCCGCTTGCCGTCACTGACGATCGCGAATTCACTCATCGCGGGATGGCCCTCCCCTGCGCCGCCACCCTCGAGATCACACGGGTATCGAGTGAACCATGGCATCATCATCGCTCTTGACTTTGCTGTGCCTCGTGGCCGCGTCGTTAGCCCAGGACTGCTACTGGCCTGCGGGAGGCATCCCACTCGGCATGTTGCTACAAGGACCACTACTGCCTCTGCTTCGAGCACGGACAAGATGTTCAAGTCGCCATCGTGCGCGAGCTACTGCTACGCAACCTCAGCATCTCAGGTACGTTTTAGACCCGAACGACGGTACCGCCGCTGTGCCTCAACTCGCCGTCGGCAACATACGGAACATGTGCAAAATGCCACCCTGAGCACACGACACGGCTGACTGGTCCATTGCACCTTTATCATCTCGGCGGGCAGCTCGCGACCCCTCCCTTTGTGAGAGCAGGAACTTTACCGTCCCGGCAGTCTCCAACGCGGCTCTGCGGGCCGATGTCGCGAACCTATTCTCAACCACGACCGTGGCCGCCACGTGCTCCGTGACACAGGCCGCCGTCGAGAAACAATGCAGTGGCGATGACAGCGCTCTTATTATTAGTCATGCTTTTGCAACTACACACAGGTAATGGTTAGTGGTTAGAGTTAGTGGTTAGTGGTTAAATTATGTATGTACAAGCTACATACCAAGCCCGAGTTGGATGCTGAGCATCAGAACCATCACCTGGGCCAAGGCATGTCCTCGTTCTCGCATTATTATACGTCCGTCAACAACAGCAACTATTCCGGGCAGGATGTGAATGGGACATCTGCGCCGAGCAGTGAGATCATGGGGACGCCGAGACACGATATGGACTCTTGACGCGACGTGTGTCTTTTTTCCGCCTTGCGTTGGTGTGATCGTCATGCACGCTCTCAGAATACCCAGCTGCCTTCGTTGATTATGCAACATAGGTAAACCTTGATCAAATTAGGCGCCATCTAGCCTGTTTCAACTCTTGCTTCAAGCCAACAACAGCTCTGCTGAAACCGTGCCCTGGTTGCTAAAAGAGATGGTGCGCTCAACCTGCCAGACTCTTGCCAGACACGGTTATGCTCCTCATCCAAGTCTCATATGGGCTCGATTTCCCATCGGAGACAATACGGCTCGCGAGAGATATTCGAAGTTTTGAGCGTCTGCAAGGTGTGCAACTCTAATAAAGGGTGCCGTACGGTGTGGCCCGTGGGCGATGGGGCAGACATTCGGACTGTCCGTTGTTGCTTCGAATCCCGTCGTCCGTCAAGTTTCAAACTTTCAACCAAAGGCCCCACTAACATCATACATGGCCAGACGGGAGGGTCGACTAAACTAACTACACAAACCCCCTACCCACGGACGAGGGTGCAAGATGTGTTCTCACGTAAGAAGGGCAGCCCTAGATCGGTAGTAGGTGTGACCACCTCGACAATCCAGTCGCCTTTTTGTGGCCAAGATGTATGTACAAGGATTTTTACCCCTATTTTGGAGCATGTATCTTTTTGTCACAAGCTTCAATACGGAGTACATGGCATCAGCGTCATGAGTGAGTGCGACCGAAGATTATCCAGAACCAGACACAGCCGAGCCGAGAACAGCGGAACCCTCCGCCGCTCGTATTGCTCTTGCTCCTGTTCGTCTACAACCAACAACAATCATGACCCGAGGCACAACAGACTTTGACGACGCGCCTTGAGACGCCCAGAATGCGGTTTCGCGCCTTCGTGCTGTCGCTTTTACTCTTCTGTGCTAAAGCCTCCCGCGCCGCCTACATACAGTCTCGAGCCTGTCTCGACCATGACGCCGTTCCGGACTCGAGACACGGTGGATCCTTCGGCCTGTGAGCCTCCCTGGCCAGTCCCGAGCTTCATGGTCTCGATCGCCTGGAGCTGACCTTCATTGGAGGTCCGACCAGCCCCGTGGCGTGTGAGCAGGCACAACGCCTCAATGCCACTTCATCGCTCCGCATCAGCTCGCTCGGCTCGTCGTCGACCTTTGCGGGCCGTCTCGTGTCGTCAGATTGCGCAGAGATGTATTCTCCGTTGAAACCGATACCGAAATCGCAATCGGTTCGCTTCGAATTCGCTTATGATGTCGCGCCAGCTCGGTTTCTGGATACATACTGGCTGACGGCCGAGTTGCAAGATGAGAATGGAACGATGAGTTGTCTCAATGCGTACTTGACGCCCGATGTGGGCGCAGCCGTGTCGCAATCCGCCATATGGGTTCCCGTTGCTATATTTGCCATTGTTCTTCTTGCTGGCATTTGGACAGAGGTGCGCAATTTAGCTTCGAGCGCTGGTCGCGAGTCTGGCAGAGCTGATCAATGCGGTCCGGAGCGTCGTCGCTCTCACATCGTTCGCATTGGCGACTGCATTTCCTATTTGCAGTTCATCTTCTTCGCGGGCTCCCTCACCTTGAACGAGCCTGGCTTCTTGCGGCCGGTGGTGAGCAAGATGAGCTGGTCGACGCTGATGCTCCCGGCCGGTCTTGTGGCGCACAAGTCACATTATAGCGGCGTGCACGACGGTATTTACGAGGTCAATGGCACCATGAGCGAAGAAACAAAGGGCCTGGAACTGGCCACACAGGTTATTGGCGGAACTGTCACAGTCAACACCTGGCTCAATATCATCACTCTCGGTGCCTTGATTTTCTTTCTGATCCTCGGATTGATGATTCTGGAACGCCGGCTCACAAGGGCCCACTACTTGGCCCCGGAGAACAAGACTTCCTCTGCCTATGGCTCCCAGGATGACTCCACGATCCACGCCGCTGCGCTGGCTACGCTGCGGCTGTTCTGCAGCTACCTGCTCTTTCCCCTCGTGGCGTGGTCGACGTACATTCTCACATATGCAAAGGGCATCCCGATGCACTACACCGTAGCCGCCGTTATTATGGTCATTTGTCTCGCTACTCTCGTTTGTTTCGCAATGTGGCGAGGCAGCCCGCACCGGATGGGCTATCTGCTCGTCGAAAGCATACACAAAAAGCCGCAAAGCACCTCGCTTCAATCACGAATGCAAGACGTATATGCCACGAGCGTCTTCGTTCTTTTGTTCCTGCGAGGTGCTGCCATTGGGGGTCTGCAGATGGCAGGCTTGGTGCAATTACTCGTGCTACTGATGACTTAGGCGATTCAGTTGGCGTTCTTCGCATTCTCATACCGTCAAAATCCACTGACATCCCAGACGGGCCGGATGCCGGTACCCAGGACCATGGCGCTGCTGCTTGAAGTAGGATTTGTGCCCGGTCTTGAAGCCGAACTCTCGGTCCGAATTATTCTTGGATTTGCTGTCCTTTTTGTGCACACCTGTGTCCTTCTTTCCTTGTTTCTTCTGCCAGCAATCCGTGACATTTACATTCTCTCCACTCGCTCATCGACTGCGAGCGCAAGTAGCTACACCCAAGACGATGGCGGCAGTAACAATACTGATCCGGGCCTGACCCCAGTGAGTATCGTCCCTTTTAATCCAATTTTCTTCCTTCGTTTTGGCTTCCCCTTCTACAAATACACCAACTACGTCAAAGCGATGCTAACGACTATGATGACCACGACACAGGTCTACAACTTGCGGCAAATCATGATGCGCCCCACCAGAGATCTAACACCAGAGAGGCACTTGACAACACCATCAGTCACCCTCATGCAGGATCCCACCTCATCCTTGAGCAGTACAAGCAGCTCAAGCAGCAGAACTTCTTACTTCCGATCCCCGCGGCACAACATGTCCATCGATTTCTTGTCTCGCACCTCTTCCTCCGATCCATCCACCCGCTTGACGCGAACAAACTCCCCCGCACTGGTACTGGGTCCCACCCGGAGTCGCGTTGCGAACCGGCCTGTAACCACTAGCGAGGACATATTCATACCGCTCCCAAACAATCCTAGCGTCGATTACTCATTCCGAGAAGCCGATCTTTATTACCATCAGCCACGGACGAAAACATTTGGGGAAGATAAGGCTGCCGAGGGGCAGGGGTCAGGGCAGGGACAGACTCTGAAGGAGAGTCTGCGGCGCATGACAGTCACATTCACATCGAGGAAGTGAAACTGCTCTTTCTGGGAAAGGTGGTCATGCAAATTGTGCAATGTCAAGGTGATACAAGTGGTTGTAAACATAGTGGCTGTAGTAGAGCACATGGTTCTGGACCAAAACCAATCAGCTCTCTACATGGACATCCCAAGCATTGGAATACACCTACATCTTTTTGCATCTCACGGATGCGAAATCTCCCATCAGCTGTCTTTCTTCTCGCCTGCCTAAATTTCCTGTCCGCCTCATCTTCCCCTGTCCATTTCCTCAAATCCCCATTGTGGCCCAAAGACCCTCGGCAGCGACCTAGGACGCTGGTTGCGGCAGGTATCTCGAAGGGTGCGCTATACTGGCAATTTGCCGAATTTCACATGCGCCAGTACATCACGGAGAAGTGGAAGAGAAGCTGTGAGGTCCTTGTGCGAAAAGGGGAAGAGAGGCATGCAGTCTACCTCGTGTAATGCCCATACGCCGGCTGAAACTCGTCGTCGTGGACTCATCCCACAATGTCATATTCACGATTTCTGGTATAGTTTCCTTTGGAGAGCTGAAATCTGCTCCCTATTTCAGAGGCACCTGTCATTACAGGGTCCCTTGCCATTACAATGTCTTGTTCTGTTACAGGAGAACTAAGTTGTACAGATGCACCTTAAAAGTACAGAAACACTGCCATTACAGAGATACCTTGACAGCAATCATGCTTGTAGACAAGAATCCAGTCACAAACAGCCAGGCTTTGCGCTTCCCACTTTCCGTGGCCGGATCAATAGCCACCAAGACGGCGGAGCTGGCCATTCGGATTCTGGACGAATCATCCTGGAAAAGCAGTCTCTTCTCCCATGAAGTCTTCTCAGTCTCTAGCGACTCGTCGTCAGGATAAGGCGTTGCCATCCAGACCATTACGCCATCCTCTCCATGGCCGTTCTTCACTGACTTTGACAAGTCCACGGCCCTCGTTAAGCCCGCGGCGACTACGCCACTTAGGTCGCGACCACTTTGCGCATAGGAGTCACGGAACCAGCTTGGATTATCGATGGAGGAATCCAAATCAATCTTGTCCTTGGGGAGCGTAATTTTCCGTGAGCCGTCGACATGGTGGCCGGTCTCGGAAGAGGTCGACGATATCTTGCCCACGTGTACACGTCCGCTCGCGGCGCTACCAATTAGAATGTCACCGGGATTTCGCCCGTGGCTCAAACCATTGTTGTTGTGCAAGCCGTCAAGGGCTACTGATGCTTTCACACCGTGATTGTCGTCGCGGAACGACGCATCAATCAGGTCTTGGAACTCAACATGAATGATGTTGCTCCACTTGGCTCCATAGAACAAGTCCTCTACATCGCGGAGGAGGCCCTCTCGGTAGTAATGGTCGTTGGTGACGAAGAATGAGGTGGGTGAGACAGCGACAATGTCGTTGGGCGTGGTGATCAGCGGATCCCACACGGAGCGGACGTGGGCAACTGTGTCGCCGCCGATGATGTAGTAGAACACCTCGATGATGGAACGCGCCTTGGGGCCCTTGGCGTTCTTATTCTGGCCGTATGCGGGGCTGGGAACGTGATTAACTGCGAATATATAGACAGCTTCGCCCTCTGGCTTTTCGGGGTCGTCGATGACGTCGATGCCGTGCGTGACAAAGGGCCCGTTGAAGTTGGTGAAGGTGAGCTTCTTGACTTTCATGGTCTGTATAGAGAAAACGGGTGCTTAGAGTCTTAGACTAAGCAGCCTGGGCTGAATATACTGTGAATGGGCTACAGCTTGTAGCTATGCAGTACCTTGTTTCATCACAGGTGGGGAGCCACCTGTGTCTGTAGAACTGCCATGCGCTTCTTGCTTCTCTTCCGTTACATCGAGACTTACGTGAGGATCAATGACTTCAAGCGCGCGCTGGGCAAGCCGGTTGTGGGGTTGCCCAACAGGCCGAGTGCAGGGAACCAAGCTTGTCGTGTCACGTGTGTGCTCGGTGCCTTTACATGCTGTGAAGAGCAGATTACTGGACTCATGATAATGGAGGTTCCTCGCAATGCACCGTATCCCCTTAGCGGTCTTAACCCTCACTTCAGGTTACTGACAGGGGGTTGCAGCCAATCACGCTGCAGCATGATGAGGGGTACATAGATCCTACTGCAAAATTGGCGCAAAGCTAGAAGTACCGGCAATTTTCGAGTGACAAAAGCTACATCGGCGGGGAACAAACTTTTTCCACTATCCATGTCATTTGAAGTCATGTATCGAGCAGGGGGTGGGGAGCGCGTGACCTGAAGTGAGGGTTAAGACCGTTATAATTTAAGGGGATCCGAGAGGAAGTGAAAGTCCTGCGGATCCGCGACGACGGTTTTGGCGTTTTGCCGCCACGTGGGGCAGCTCAGCCGTGTAAATAAGCGCGGCGGTAAAAGCGGCTACGGCGGCTATAACACCGAGCAGGGGGGATGCGAACAATCGAGGAGCGCCTGACATGATCAGAAAAGAGGTCCGCAACGTTGTGTCGGATTCGCGTAAAGTCTGCAGGGTTACATAGAGAGGATGAGTGCTTCTCTTTAGTAAGAGCGACGCCGGCGGCCGGACGGGATGGATCCGCCGTACATGATGCCGGTGCAATCATCCCTGGCCCCACGACGCAATGACGCAATGATGCATCTCATTGCGAAGGAATGAACCCAGCCCGTCCAAAAAGGAAAAGAGACAAACCTTGTCCGTGTCGTCCACGCAGTTGCTATCATCCACCTTGCTGACTATAAGCCCCAGAAATTGAACGCTTCGCTGCCATCCACGCCTTAAAATTGTCATCGCTGGGTCTTACTCGCTGGAGAAATTTAGGTTCCCAACCATAGATTGGAGGTAAAATTCCTTGGGACACGGTAGCCAATGCATAGCCACAGCATGAAACTGGCCCCAAACGCTGGTTGTCGGGCCTCAGCTTTGCAAGTGTGCCTTTTTGGCGCTCCAGAAAGTCCGAACCACTGACTGTTAACAATTGTGTCCACGAGAAACGCGCGGCCGAAATGCCAAACCATATCCTCCTCCACTGATGCGTCAATTGCTGTCCGGTCACAGGATTCGTCCTGCTCGGGTTCTGGCGCCTAGGAGTCTGCATCTGACGTGCATTACCCACAGGATGCCAGGAGTACTGCCCAGATCTCTAGCGCTGCCTCTTCACGTGGGACCTCAGAAGCAGGATGGCAGCCAGAGGTTTCGACGTCTGGTGCAAGTCTAATCGAGGCTGAAGACTCCACTAGGACGCCATGTTCGGCTCAGAGAAAAACTGAGTCCAGCGGCAATCTCCACTGGATGAAAGACAGCGCAGAAGAAGCAGATAGTTCCGTCGTCGGGCCTTTGTCGCCACAATCACCTGACCAACATCAGTTCATGTGGCGAGCGAAGTGCAATAGCAGGGCTGCTGAATTCATGATCAGCGATATTCCGATACCAAAAAGAAAAAAGCTCTCTTTCTGGGTCCAGCTCCGTCGAGGCACAGAAACAGTCGGTGGGTGCGATAGCAACGTCATATCAACTAGTCCGCCACTTTCGCCGGGCCAGCCCGCAGAAAGACGACAGCCACGGTCCCTGACGGAAAGCGGGAGCTCATACTATTCGTTACAAGGCTCGGAGTCGATGGCGCGCGCTTCCGACAAGAGTCCATTCGACATCACTGGGAGTTTGAGTTCCCTTGTTACCGGACTTCGGGCTGGATTGCATGACATTGCCTCTGCAATGTCCGTTACGGGGAAAGACGATGAATATAAGCCAACCTTGAGGCGTGAAGCACTACTATATACCATCGCAGTCGTGATTTTTTGAGGACGATGCAGCAATGGTACACTTGCTGTCGGCTTGACCCAAAAACATAATGAACTCTGGCAAGGTATGGAATGAAGAAGATGACTCACAGGCGCTTCTATGTCCCCGCAGCTATATTCAAGTGATGGAGATACTAACTAGCATTGGAAGCTCCAACTGTGTTGTTGAACAGGAAGAAAAAATTAACTCTCGATATACATGGATATACATGGATAGACGTGATCGGGTTTGATCATGGGTCAGGGGCGCGGACTATGCTCACCAGAAGATCGATCAAGCCATAGCTGCTAGCGCCGCTGGAGCTGCGTACGGAAATAGGTACGGAGTATGTACTCAACATTCAATCTTGGCACGAATGACGCACCCCGCACATGAAAACCCCGCTCACGGCCCAGGGCGCGATTTTACTACCCACTCTTTTAGACGAGGCGCTCTCATTAAGGAGTTTTGGGGAAAAGCTGGAGCTTATTCGTGCTGCTACAGTCCTTACACCTTACCCAGCAGCCAGGGTGTCGCTCGGGAGTCGGCATACATGGAGGGGGTCTACTGCACCTGTTAGGGTCTGGTGGCGACAGCTACATCCGTCTTCAGCGCACTGTCCTTTGAGCCACTGATTTATGGAAGGATCTACAGATCTGCGGATCGGGGATATTGAGGCCATCTGTGTCTCTTTTGGAGTATCTACGAAGGCATTCGCCCTAATGGGGAATCATAGCCACCACGATGGAATGGTCTGCAGTCCCCAGAGTGAGTACAGCACAGCGGTGCCAATTCGTCAACCCCGTCATCCAACCCACGACCCACGAGCCAATCAGTCCGAACTGTCATGCGAGACTAACCAGTGGCTCGACTACCCTCACGCTGACAGCTAGGGCTTGCTTCACCACGACAGCCTCAGTGAGGTTCATCGAGTTTCACACAAAAAATAAGAATAACAGCCACAAGGGGCTCCCGCAGCCATGTGTATGCACGTGAACAACTGACTCAAGTCAACAAAGCAAGCGTCTCTTGTATATATGTATACAGACACATTTGTACACGGGACCAAGAACCACATGATAACGGGACCATGGGACCCTCTGCGGTGACACAAATTTGTGGACAGTCGGTACCCCGCAGCGCTAAGAGACTCCTCGGCAGAAGACTCTTTCCTTAGACAAGACAAAATTGAACACACATACTCTGTGGCGTGGCTTTTTCCTCCATCGTGTGTATTCGCCGGTACGGGTCGTGGACGCCAACGCCCCTCCCCCACTGGACAGCAACGGGGGAAGCCTTGCTATCGACGGGTAGGATCTCAGATGTTCCAGCGACCAATTACGTGCTGTATCCTTTTTAATCTTCTTCAGAGGAAGATCAGGAAAGTTACGACCGGTGTACAAGCAGGGGTGGGCCAGAGTATGTAGGTACCTATATTCGTCACTTCAGGTTGCGGATAGGGGGCTCAATAATGAGTACTTAGACATACCGCGCGATTGATTCATTGAAATAAGTACCTGCAATGATTGAGTGACAAAGAGCTACATCGCCTTGTCGCAACACCAAGTTGACTTGGATCGTGGCGTCCTATACGTACTTGTTCTCGTCAACTCTTGAGGGCTTTGGCACTGGGTTATCGGTGGCTTGCACTGATCAGTCGGTGATAATTATGTACCAATTAAGAGGTTGTAAAGCCAGATTGCGAAGGGAAGCTGATGAAGAGAGAGTGCATATTGAGGATTCATTCTGCTCACTATCATGTCACGCATGCTGGGTGGGGCCTGCGACTTGAAAAGCGAACCTCCGGACCGGATAGGTACCTGCTGGCACCGGTCACTACTTTCCTGATCTTTCTCTGTACCCCTTTCTATGCTGTCTGTTTCTTCTTCTTTGGTTCTCGCTGGTACTTAGTAGGAAATCCAAGCGGTTGGAGGGAGAGAACGGGAGGAAACGGGAGAACAAAGCTAGGGAGGTGGGGGAAGGACATCGATCTGTCTGTCGAGTATATAAAGAGGCAATGGTATTTGCGCCGTGGGAGTGTATCTAATAAAGGTGGAAAACAAATTAAGTAAGATTAAGTAAGAAGAAAGACGCAGAAGAGCAAGAGGTGTATAACTACGATTCAGCACAGAACCCCAGATCTTTGATCTCTCCCCTTCCCTTCTCTACATTTACGCATCCCGATCGCGAACGCTTCTTGCAGATCTACCTCACCCCTCCTCTTACAAATATGCAGTGCAACCTTTGTTGCAAGCGCTTGTCCCTCACATCGGCCATCGTGTTGTGCGGTCTGGCCGCGACAGCCACGGCTGCTGCTGCTGTGCGAGGTGGCCGCCCCTTGCTCTTCGGATGTGGCACCGGCCGCCCGTCAGAGACTCTCATCCGGGCGTCAAGCGACATGCGGCTCCGGGAGTCAGAGCTCATGGCTCGTGGGGAGCGGGCTCCTCGAGGTGGCATCACTGTCAATGTGTACATTCATGTTGTTTCGCGGGACCAAACCGTGAGCGGGGGCTTCATCAGCGTAAGTCGTGCAATTGTTGGCTTCTGCCCCCTTGCATCCCGGCCCAAATAGCCTCCGGGCCCATGCCTAAAACACAAAACACAAAGCGGGAGAGAACGAAGAAAAAAAAGACAGAAGTAGGACGTAAAATAGAAATAGAAATGGCCGTCTCTAACTCGAATTCGTGCTTGCTCCCGTCCTGGCCAGCAGCCCTCGACGGTAGCTAAACAGATGCAGGTGCTTGACGAGACATATGCCCCCATGGGCATTTCGTTTGAGCACAAAAACACGTCGTGGACCGTCCAGCCCTCGTGGGCCATGGACCACGACGAGGAGGATATGAAGCGAAGTCTCCGGCAGGGCTCATATCGGGACCTGAACCTGTATTTCCTCCGGGCCCTCGCCGGGCCGGCCGGTACGCTAGGATACTGCAATTTCCCGGGCGCCGTGACGCCGGCATCGCGGCTGTTCTACATGGATGGCTGCACGCTCCATGTCGGTTCAGTACCAGGGGGGCCTCTGGTAGGCTTCAATCTCGGCAAGACGGCTACACATGAGGTCGGCCACTGGTTCGGCCTGATGCATACCTTTGAGGGCGAAGATTGCGGGGGACGGGGCGATCATATTGACGATACGCCCGCGCAGGCGTCGAGCTCGCAAGGGTGTCCCACTGGCCGTGACTCTTGTCCGGACGATCCAGGATTGGACCCTATTCACAACTATATGGACTACAGCAATGAGTGCGTCCAGTTTCTTCGCCCCCTCTTGTTTCGTGTTATTTTCCTCGTTTCCTCCCAGTACTCTCTTTTTGTTGTTCGTATTGCGGAAGCCTGATGTCTGACTTCTTGATGTAGTGCTTGCTATGAGCAATTCACCCCCGGTCAGGCTGTTCGCATCAGAAACTTATGGCAAAAGTACCGTGCCAAGTGGTAAGACTGATGGAAGGAACCAACGCATATACATACATACAAACACACACACACACACACACACACACACACATACACACACATACACATACACACACACACACACACATACACACACATACATATATATATGTGCAGAGGGAGAGAGACATGAGAAGGCAAGCGCAATACAGAAGCAGATGAAAATAAGAGAGAGGAGCGAGGGAGATATGCCATCTTGTCCTGGCACCGTGAGTGCCACGTGCATATTTGAACAAGAAGAAGCGACCATAGACATAGCGCATGTCTTGCCGCAACTTGCAAGCCTTTGAACCTTTGAAAGCATTGAAGTCGTGTATCATGAGTGCAAATGTTGATGAAAGATACTAGACGCTTAGCGAAATAATTTCTATAACGTACAAATAAAATTAATGCATATCCTCGCTCAGTTGATAGTAAATTGCAATTGAATCTCCGACAATGGACATACATTACACGAAATGGTGTCACCACCCTAACAGGCTTATTACCAATGATGAGGCTAGGCTCGCATCTCGCGCACAAGCTCGGCAAATATTTGTCTGTAGACGCTGCAATGGCGGTTATGCCGGACTTGTCGAGTCACGAGCGTCTCGCCTAGGATCTTTCAGGCCGGAGGTTCCTCACGCACGAGTGTCGGAGGAAAGTATGTAGCGTTGAACCCATGGATAGATAGGGGGAGGTATGGTGTCACGTAATAAGGTAACGGGTAACACGTTGTTGTGATGTATGTACATACAATGATACATACGTACCGTACCGTCAGTGAAACTCGGAGCACGGAGGGCCGTAAAAGGTGGGAACCCGAACAAAGGTCGAATAGGTGATAAGATGGGCAAAGAACAGACTCTCGGCTCACTGAGGGAAGACAAGAGAAGAATG
>SRPX01000535.1:0-17265 GCA_018360215.1 Claviceps spartinae
TTTTTTAGGGCATATTTCCATCCTAGAGTCATGCATGAAGTGCTAAATTAACAGTATTCGAGCAACATGAGTGGGCGAAGTGGAATGTTGATTCTGACTCAAGAGCTGGGCAGTGGGACCTAGGTCACCCCAAGAAGTGGGAAAGTAAATATATGTGCTCCCAGCACCTAGCATGGTTTAATTCTCAATACTCCCACATAAGACATGCTTTTAGCAGCAGCAGCAGCAGTAGCAGTAGCAGCACACTCCTTTTGCTTCCTAGAAACTCAGTTGGTATTCTCCCGAAGGACTTGTCCCTGTACTTGAGTCTCGGATAGAGGCCCAAGTCTGCGGTGAATCGTGTACTTGCTGATGTCAAACGATTCGAAATGTCGTAGCTCCTGAACAATTAGGTCGCATAAGACGTCGATAATTTTTCAAGAGGTTGTCAGCAGGGGAAAGTTTCCAAGGCCCAGCGTTTCGCTGTGTTCAACACCGTAGTCTGTAGATGAAATCACGATACCAAACTCGATCTCGAGTGACCCCAGCACCATGTATCTTCTCAATCTCCCCCAGAGGCTTGGTGTTGAGTCCGTCAAAGACATTGGAGAGTTTCATTGGATCAGCAAAGCTCAGACCTGTGGTTAGCCGACACTGCAACGTCATCGGCGTACACGAGATATACTCGGGAGTCGGTCGTCTGGGTGGGGTGCATGAACAAGCACAGATCAGGATTCAGCGAGACTTTGGACGAAGCTCTAAGCTTTGAGCTCACTGATAGAACAGCTTATTCCAGTCTCTCGCAACTTGTTCCAGAGCGTAGTACGTACAAGCTTCGCAACGCTTGTCAGATCATTCTCATCTTGGCACTAATTACCCAAGAAGTGGAAAAGTAAAATATACGCGCTCTCAACACCCAGCATGGCCTAATCCTCAGTAATCTTTGAAGAACAAGACTCCGTATTTGAAGAATATAACGCGAATTGGACGTCTCGTCCCCGCTTGCTAGATCGCTTCGCTTCGCTGACACAATCAACCCCCTTCAGACGCCCTGGAACGTCTTGAATTTGCACAGCTTCACGACAATCGATTTCCAACAAGCTATAGGCAATTTCCAAATCGACCAAGCTTTCCGCCGACACAACATCTCCGACCTGGGACTGCTGCAAGTTGCAATCCAGATCACGACACCTGCGACTAAAGCCTCCGCCCTGTTTCGATTGAGCCCCTCATGGCCCGAGCGGTATCGGCCACTGCTCTCGTTCAGAGTGAAGACGATCTGCTATCATCTGCACGCCCTTGAAGTGTGCCGCCTTACTCAACTTTCTCAGGGCTTCGCTGTTGGGTTGGAAGAGCCTGAAGAACGCCGTGTAGATGGTCTTGAGACGCGTGACATTCATAATCGCGATAATCACATCCGCAAACTCGTTCTCTTGATCGGTGAAGAATTCCAAGGCACGATTTTATTCCTTGTTGGCGTAAAAGTGGCGACCGGACTGCATCAGATCAGCCATCGTGGGCTCAGGACTTAAGTCACGGGATAAAGACGTAATGTGGTAGGAAGTTGCGCAAGCCCGCGCATGGGAACATGTTTGTATCGTGAATCGTGATCGTGGGCGAACAGAAGTTCCAAGTTCCAAGTTCCAGCTTCCTCGCCATGATCCCACCGACCCCACCCTCTTTACGCGTTGCACGCGCCGCAAAAGCCTCGGCGATCCAATTATTGCCGAGCTTGCCGTGTCTTCTTCGCACAGAAAATCGACATTCGGTTGAAACACGCCTCGAGCCGCCATCTGCCATCCCTCTGCCATGACTCGTGCAGATGCGTCCTCCAGAGCTGGGCTGCGTTTTTCAAATTTGAAGAGACGAACTGAGCGCCGGGAACGGTTTCTCCCGGCACCAGGTAAGACAGACATTCGCTTCCATCTTTGACTTGTAATAGCGCGCCAAATTACGGTGCAAGTCAAGGGGCTGAATAGTATCAGGATTTGAACATATGACAAATTTGAACACACAACTTGAATATATTGCGTAAAACAAGTTTAAGAAGAATCTCGCGGGCGGGTCTTGTTGTTCTCGCTTGCTGGATAGGTAGCTTCGCTCTTCTGACAGATCCATGAGCTCGGTGGAACGTCTAGTAGGACCTCGCGATAACAAAGTCCCAACGAGCAACATCTCAGACTGGCAGACTGCTGCAAACAACACCACGACGCCCACAACAAAAGCCGCCATCTCGTTTCAATCGAGACCCTCATGACTCCAGCGACACCGGCCACTGCACTATGTAAGAGTTCCGGACTATTTGCACGCCTTTCAACCGTGCCTTCTTTCTCAGCTTTTCCAAGACCTCGTTGTCAACAGATATCGTGTAGATGGTCTTCAGACGCGTGACCTGTATAATCGACAGGATCACCTCCGCAAACGCGTCCTGGTCGTAATTCTCGCTATCAATGTTCAACGTCCGCAGGTTGGGAAACGTAGCCAGGAATTGCGGCAGGAGCAAATTTTCAAGCAGATCTTCGTCGTTTCTGGGATGGGGCTTGAAGCGGAAGCCATGGCACCCCAGCGTATGAATACTGGGAGTCCCGCAGAACCAATCGTAGCCTTTCAAATGGGGGACACTTGAAGTTGACTCCCCCATAGCCAAATACATGGGGTTTAGCTGGGGAAATACAATGTCAAACGATGTCAATTGTTGATTTTGAATCGCGTTGGAGAGCAAGGTTTGAGCTCTGTCCGGGGAGAGACCCATTGTCTCTGACCTCAGAGAACGCAGATTTTGAAATTCTGCATACTGGTAAACGTCAAAATCAGGGGAAGGATCATGAATGCCACCAAAAACGTCAGGCAAGCCCCCCAGCAGATCATCGACGGAGAAGTTGAACCGAATATATTGCAGTGAATTGCCGCGGTTGAGACATCTCAGATATCGTAGAGTCGAGTGCTTTATTGCGTATTCTCCTTCATAACTATATGCGTCGAGAATAAGTACCTTAAGGTGTGGCCAAATATCCTCACCTTTCTCTCGCCAAATCGCGACAGGCTCTGGGTCCAGGCTTGGTACATCGGGGCCGATCCAAAGCTGTTCGAGGAAGGGAAAGGCGACAGCAAGAGGAAACTGTGAAAGCGCAATGAGTTAGAATATCGATCTCATGCGCGCCCACTCATCTCTGTGGAGAAAGGGAGAGGGGGGGGAGAGTAAGAAGAAGGGTAAAGGCGGAAGTAGAAGAGACTCTTCAAGCAGGGGAAACGGACTATAGAAAACGGGGGTCCGTGTCCGTCATTCACCCAATTGGCCATTTGCAAAGTCTTCAGTTTAGGAAGAAGGGGCACTTGCGGCCCGCTTTTGTACCATTGTGATGGGATATGCGCCAAGATGAGATGTTCCAAAGAGCTGGCAGCATTCTGAAGGAATGTCTGAAGGAGCCTCCCGATATGGTGTCCTTCAATTTGGTCGAACATTTCTTCACAGCCACTGATGTTGACATGCCTAAGTCGATTCCATATCTTCTCATCTGAAGGCAGCGACAGGCCTCTTGGCTTCCATATCTCCAGATGTTCCAGGCGGGGTGATGCTTTGAGTAAAAGCGTGAATTCTGTATCGGTGAGCGTGTGGGTTCTCGGTATCACAATCTTTCTGGCACCTCCATCTCCAGCCCAGGATAACATCTTTTTCAGCAGGTCCATGCATGGCGACCGATTCGTAGCAGGGAATAACATGTGATTCGTAGCAGGGAATACCATGTTTCTCCATAATCGGCCATGAGGCGGGCTCGTGAGCGTGCCTGTCCATGTCTTGCAAACGCGCAGACAGAGACTGTAACATGTACGATGTCAGCCAAAAATTGTGGCAATAAATCGGCGCTAATATTAAACAGATAGGTCGCGGGAGTATCAACGAACAGAGTTTCACCTAGGTCCAGGTACGAGAAGATGTGCGTGACAAGCTCGGCGGGCAGGCTTAATGGATCTTGTCGAAAGAAACGCCGGTTGAGGGGTTTCCTTGCATCGTAAAGTTGCTAAGTCGAGACTGATTAGACATCAATTATCAAATTGAGCCAAAGACCGTGCCATCTCACCTGTAACTTGGGCGACGAGTCTACTGAACCCTCCCGATGTCCCTCGATCCCTGCCGTGTACACCTTACACGCATACTCGTCATGCTTCTTCAGCTGTGCGAGTTTCCCCACACAAAGGTATCCCTAGAGTCGGGTCTGGTCAGGGAAAAGGCGGAGACCTCGAAAGGCGTGCGACCTTTGAGGCTTCGAGGTTGCGACAGGCTCACGAAAGGATGGCTTACATCTGGGAGTCTAGGGGCCAGCTCCAGAATCCGTTCGGCGTCCTTCATAGCGTGGTCAAGATTACCCAAAGCCTCAAAGGTTGCAGCTCGAGATTTCAGGGCCTGGATATGGTACCCGTTGTCGCACTTGCTGAACATCCTGCCAACATCGCAATGACAAGTATGCGTTGCTTCACGGTTCATCGAGCCCCCTTGGGCAGCGACCTTTTCCAAGTTTTTGCAGGTGCATCTGTCTCGTTTAACGCCTTTCGAGCAGGGACAGCTTCGCATGGTCTGTTTTTCAGGAGCCAGAAAACGTCAGGCTGGTAGCTTTTTCACGCACCGTCGGGCGCTGCCGCGACAACTTACCTCGGTGAAGAGTTCCAAGGCACGCTTGTATTCCTTGTTGGCGTAAAAGTGGCGACCAGACTCGAACAGATCAGCCATCGTGGGCTCAGGATCCAAGTCATGGGGTAAAGACATGATGTGGTGTGAAGCCGCGAGAGTTCGCGCACGGGATCACAGTGTTCATGGATCATCTTGTGATCGGGGGCGAAAATGTGAACATTCGATGGCTTTGTCGGCTCGCAATGTTCTGGCGGCCTCATTCATCTCACGGTTCACCCCCACTTCACGCATAAATGCACCGCACCCCCTTTTACGCGTGTTCACGTCGCACATGTAATACCGCACATGCAATTATCGCGATTTAAGACATCGCCAACTTAATTCCAAATCGCCGTGCCAAATCTCGTCCTACCTAGGTATCTTTCCATAGCGGATCGACTCCCCGTTCAAACACGCCCCGGCCTGTCAACTATCAGCCTCCTGTAATAATGCCGTGCATTGTCGCACCAATGACCATCGCTGCGGAACTCCCTCAAAGGTAAGAATTAAGATGCTCCAATGAGCTGGCGGCATTTTGGAAGGAATCAATAAGGGAACTGCCCGGGAAGGTCTACTGCAGTTGAATCCAACAAATCGTCATAGTGATCGATGGTGATATACTTCAGTTTGTTCCATATCTTCTCCTCTGAAGGGAACGAAAACTCCATAACGGAAACTTTCAAAAGATCCAGGCTGAGTGATGCTTTGAGTAGCAGCGTGAGCTCGAGCGGTATCACGACCTTCCTAAACCCGCCATCTCCGGCCCACGATAATATCCTCTTCAGCAGGTCGAGGCATGATGACTTCTTACCATGTTTTTTGTCAGGAAACGTCATGTTCCTCCATGATCCGCCATGAAAAAGGCTCGTGAGCGTGCGCATCCATTTCTTGCAAACGCGCAGACAGGGACTGTACCATGTACGGTGTCGCTATAAGCCGGCCATTATGACAATGAGCAGTGCAAACAGACGGGGGAATCATTTTGCCTATTTTGTTCAGCTCCTCCGGAAAATAACGCCCGACACCGTAGGGGTATCCATCTAGGTAAATGATTGCATCAATAACTTGCTTACCACCCGTTGAAATGTCTCAAGTAGAGGAAGTTTTGTGTTATTTATGCGGAGCCACTGTACATACTGTATACATGTACTCAAATCGACCTAGAAGATCGAGTTGACTATCACCGTCGTTCATGAGCCTCTCGAGGCTCCCGAAGAGAACAAACAAAGTGCCCGTCTTCAGCTGAGCCATGATCCGTCCTCTTGTACACCAAGACTCGATCCTTCCTCGCCGGCATCAGATCCTGGCCAGTGGCAGCCCATCGCGACGCCAGACCAGTGACAGACCTTGCCCCTCAAGTACCGGCTCCAAAGCCCGAACGAGTTCCGCACCAAGCACCGGCCGCGTTTTCACGGCTCAATGAATTACCCTCATGAGAAACTCAAACCGAGATGCGCTATGTTGGCGGTTTCGCAGGATGCGCCGCCGTTTGGTTCCTTCTCTTGGTACTATTGTTGCAGACGTCGTCCACCAAGATCGGATAAAGATGTCCCGACGGCATCCATGATGTCCAGGATGAGGTATACTTTTCGGGGTCCTTATTCTTCAGAGCGGGGCGAAAGGCGGCCAGTAACAACAAACTCCATGCGTAGATTATAGATATTATATATATATGCATCATCCTGACGTAAGAAGCATAAGCTGGACCTGACATGAAAAAAGGAACCCCCCCCCCTCCTCTCCCGATCCGGACATCCCGAAACTTGAAAGGTAGCAGCGTAGCAGCAGCCTATATATACCCGTTTTGTCTCATCCTTAGCAACAGACACCCATGGGATTATTATAAGAGAGAGAGAGTGCCGCCCTCGTTGAAGTGCCGTCCTCGTTGGACGGCAGGAACTGAACAGCAACGTCTTTGGCGACCTGACCTGGGACCGCGACGAAATCGAACTCGCCGTCGCCGCTCACGCTCACCCACTCCTTGAGTCCTTCCAAGTTCCAGATCCCCAAATACGCAATGGACGGATTCAGCAGCTCACTTCGGCCACCACCAGCATACGAGCAGGTCAAATGGCTAGCTGACTCCTTTGTAGCTCTAATGGGGCTTGGATGGATCATCAACTACGTCCTGATGCTGCAAAAGGTCATCAAGGGCGAGCCGCATAGCATGGCGCTGATTCCGCTCTGCATCAACATTTCCTGGGAACTCGTCTACACAGCCGTTTATCCATCAGCTAACAGGGTGGAGCGATCCGTCTTCGTCATAGCCGTCATTCCGAACCTGTTCATCATGGTAGGTGCAGTCCGTTCTGCCAGGATCGAATGGCGGCAGCACTCGCCAATTCTAGCCGAACATGCGGGCTTGGTCATTCTGGTGGGCGTCATGGTATGCTTCACTGGCCATGTAGCAATGGCTATGCAATTAGGACCCGGACTCGCCATCTCATGGGGGGCTGTTGTGTCTCAGGTCGCTTTGAGCATCGGGGGCGTGTGCCAATTGCTAGAGAGGAATAGTACGGCCGGGACGTCGTGGATGCTCTGGTATGTGTTCAAGTGTTGTTGATCAGACTATCGAATGGATGATTTCATCCCAAACGAGATGAACCCCTTCTCTCCAGACTCCTCCCCTACTCCTCTCAACTTTTTCAGGTCCGCCTCTTGTCTTCGAAAGAAAACACGACTAACTTGGCATCCTTATCAGGTTGAGCAGATTTCTGGGCTCATGCTGCCCGGTCGTCATAGGATTCATTCGTTGCAAGTACTGGCCGGAGGCGTATGGATGGCTGCTCAGCCCACTCATCCTCTGGAGTCTTGCTATATTCTTGCTGGCTGACGTGACGTATGGAGTATGTCTACTTTTAGTGACTCGGGCCGAGACGCGAAGGACGGGCAAGCTAGAATGAACCGAGACATGTATCAGCTATAATGTATATTTACCGTATACTCCGTACTCTGTACGTGCATGTGTGTGTGTACTTCTCGCCTTATGCTTCTTTTATATTCTACATAGGAAAGCCGTGAGAGTCTAGAGAGTCTCATTTTACTGAAGCGGTGTCATGCATGTGCAAGTGTTTTCGCGCGACTATCAATTGACGCTGCTGAATGAACTCGCGGACAGCTCAAGCTTACTCGCAGTACCACCTTTGCAAAGTTGCGATCCGTCCTAGAGCCACCCAGGGCTACACGTAACACGACCCGCGAGCGTCAGACATCACTCACCTGCTAGCTATCGGGGACCGTCGGCGATTTTTGGGAATCTTCCGATCTGCATATACGAATACAAGTCCTCAGGAATTAAACACTGTGAGAGTTTGCAATACCGTTGAGGCGGAATGTTTTGAGTCACGACTTCCCAGACATGTTTGGACTTGTTCCAGAAGTCTCCAAGGTCCGAGAAGGATGAGGGATCCAATAACGTTCTATTCAAGTGTTCACAGTGCTTCAAGCCTGAGCGCGTGTGCTTGTGAACGCGGAAGGGGAGATTCCCTACAAACGCCGATGATTCCCGATAGGGAGCTTAGATACGCCTGATTTAATACTGCAGCTGGAGAAATGTTAGTATGTATGTTGAGAACATCAAGCTAGACCATGTGACCGTGTCCCAACGGCCCTGTGATTGGTTCAATAGGTTATGAGCCCAGAATGGCAATCTCTTCCTCTCACCTTGGTGCCATTCGGTGTCGGCGTGAATAATCCGGCAACTTCAAGGCCAGTGTATTGAAGAATATCTTGTTGGTCTAAGCTGGCTTCAGAATCGCATCGCGCTAAAGCTGCGTGAAGGCAGTTTGATCTGGGAGGCAATCGCTTCATCCGTCTTGTTGTAGAACGTCCTGATTGCGTTCCGCACGGTCTTCGGTGAGTCGTACTAGTCCAGGCATCCTTGGTCCTCCAGAAGGCCAAGCAGTTCAGGATCGACCTTCACCTCTCACCAAAGGCCGTGTGGAGCGCGCTCACGACGTTCCACAAGTTCAACAAGACGGATGAAGCGATTGCCTCCAAGGCACTCAGAGTAGTAGTAGAACCTCACGGTCAATCAGCCCAATGTGTCCCAACCACCCTGTGCTTGGTTCAATACTATGTTCAGAACGACCATGTTTGACAGATTGCGAATCCCGGGGGACTTGCTCGTCCAAGGACTTGGGCTCTTCAAGGTCTTCAATGAGATGATGTTTTGGACAGGTGCGATATTGTCAGGGTATCAACTTTCACTGTTGAGGATGATCAGCTGTGTTCAAAGTTCAAACGGAATATGGTGTTAGTACTCCGCAGTTACTCGTAATGGACTATTGGCGGGCGATTCAATTTCTACTGATATTCCAGCGTCGGACGCGTCGAATGCTATTTCAATGTCGCAGTTGTGTGTTGAAACTTGTAGCGATTGCAATTGCTAAGGGTCATGGTAGTGTGGCGCGAGACGCGATAGGTAGGTTCGCGATGCAAAACAACAAACGTGCTTACTCCGTAGGGTTCATGAGCTTGCATCAAAACCGAAATATGAGATAAGCCGAATTACATCCGTTTTGGTGTACCTTTTTATTTTGCAAATCAAACGGCATCTTGCTATGCTTTGTATTTGACGAACGGAGAAAGCAAGAACAAGATAACCTTACATGATGTCGCCATTTGTCCAGATTTCCTCTGCAACTTAGTGTCTTTCCGATTACTGGGTGCGCGTCAAGGTGTTCAACCGCGGCCGGGCCAGGATGGCCAAGTCGTTTATGCCATATTATCGCTGTCGTCTTTTGAGGTGCGCGTGCCGTCCTCGAGTTAGTGTGGAAAGCGGCATTGGACTTGGGACTGGAATTGTGTTCTAGAATCCATTGGCCATGGATCTCCGCAACACTTCCAATGATAGCTCCATCCGGTCTTCTTGTTAAGGTGGTCGGGTCGTTTTGCGTTTCCCACCAAATCCCTGTTTGTCGCAGTAATCGGAAAGACACTAAGTTGCAGAGGAAATCTGGACAAATGGCGACATCATGTAAGGTTATCTTGTTCTTGCTTTCTCCGTTCGTCAAATACAAATCGATTGAGCCATACCCGGATATCCAAATCTGAGTGTTCCCGGCCCATACAAAGTCACCTTGTGAGGGAGGTCTGAATTGGCGGATCCGCTCATGAGTATTCGTGATATGGCACGTCGATCCTGAATCGAGAATGAAAGAATGTTTCAATGTACAGTCGTTTGAAGACCCAACCTGAAACGATGCGCAAATGATCTGAGTGTCGTTCGATACCACGTACGGACTCGCTCGCGGTCAGTATCATCGTCCGCCCCAACACTGCTTTTGAGGTTAGAAACCCAATCCGTGAGCGTTAACCCTGCGAGGCAGCTCGATTCCTGTAAGTGTGAGGCGACCGTTGTCTGAATGAGAGTGCTCAGTTGAAGGATCCTTTGCCGTTGTTCCTTGTAAAGGTTGTGCTGGATCTTCGAGTCTTGGACGTTTTCCTGGTGTTCCTTTTTATCCTCTTTGAAGGCTCTGAGCCCGTCTTTGGTCAGATCAGACTTTTCGTCCCAGATTTCCAAGAATGAGGCGCGACCTTGAATCATATTGAACCAAGGCCTCCAATCCGCCTCGCAGTTCAGGCTGGAAAGTTTTTCGTTCGTAGGAGTAGTGAATGTCGACATTTTGGCGATAGTTCGAAATATTCTCAAACGCTTAGCAGAGGCAGTGAGACTCTCTTATAATAATAATTGTCAGATTTAAAGTAGTTTTGGTGATGCTCTTCACACCCTTTCATTGGACAAACTGAATGCATGACAAGAACAACAATCTGAATGTCCGGATTCGATCTTCGGAAAATGACCGCAAAACGTCATCTTGAGTCGAGAGCAATAAAGAATGATAACTGAATCAGGATGGCGACGAGAATGAAGGGTGTCGAGTTGCTCGCACAAAAAGGTAGGTATGTAGCAAATGAGGGGTAGGTGATTAACCGGGAGAAGAAGGTTGACGAAATATCACAGGCCAAAAGAATGAACAAGGTGGGTCCTCCTTCAAGGGACTAGGGATGAAATTGAATCGCCCACCAGTATGTATGTACATATGTACCTTATGACTCCGAATAAGGTAGGTATGTGCATATGTACATACATTAGGTACCTATTCACTCACTCACTCCATCAACCAGCTTGCTCATCTCATCCACAACCTATCCTCCACAAGCGTTGTCCTCACTCGCCTGCTCAACGAAGCCTCAATCGCAAATCTCAGGAACCAGTCCACTTGAGCCGCCACCAGCGCCACTATCGAAGCATCCACCGGAGCCCACGCCAAAGTCACCACCAAAGCAAACATCCATTCATCCTCCATCATGGTGAACCTTCCCACAGACGGGACCAGTACCGGGAGCAGCCCTCCCGCGCGGGGCGCCTTTATTGTGCTAGAGGGTCTGGACCGGAGCGGCAAGACTTCGCAGGTGAAGTTGTTGGAGGAGAGGATTTTGGAGAGAGGGGGGAAGGTGAAGGTGATGAGGTTTCCGGGTGGGTTTTTTTTCTTTTTTGGATGGATCTGCTTCATGGAGAGGGATTGCAGAGCTCTGCTTTGCTTTTGGAAAGCGAGATCATGGGGATTTGAATCGTGGGCATCTGGCTCTATACTGGAATGTCCTCCTGTCCTCCTTGCTTGACTGAGGCGAGTATGCGAGTTTGGACTGTATACTTCCGAAACTACACTTGGCAGTCCTTAGTTTTTTTTGTTCTGGAATGAAGCGACTCCATAAGGGGTTGACTCATATGCCGGTCTATACGGAGGTTTCTTCTTTCTTTAAGAATGAAGTGATGCCATACGGGCGTGGACAGTTTATTGCCCGTTTCTGTACTGGAACTTGACATCCTGGGCTGGCTTGGCTGTGTGTGCCTTGGTGTTTTTTTTTTAATTTCACACCTGCGCGCTACGCTTGATTCTTCGCGACTCTTTCTCCTGAAAGCCCATGTGAGCGCCCGCTGACAGACTGCAGATAGGACAACGCCAATCGGCCAAATGATAGACGGATATCTAAAGAGCGATATACCGATGGAGGACCACGCGATTCATTTGCTATTTAGTGCGAACCGGTGGGAAGCTGTGTGAGTATTTGGACCCTTTTCAATCTCCTGATCATCCTTCCAAATTCGCCTTTCCATGTCCAATGTTTTGTCACTTTTCGAGTTCTCATACTGATGAACCCAGCGAACACATTCAATCTCTTCTCGCAGCCGGCACAACCGTCATCTGCGATCGCTTCTACCACTCCGGCATCGTCTACTCAGCCGCGAAGCTGAACCCGACCCTTTCACTATCCTGGGCGCGCGCTCCGGATAGGGGCCTCCCTCGCCCAGATATGGTCCTGTTCCTGGACCTTGATGAAGAAACTGCGCGGCAAAGGGGAGGTTGGGGCGGTGAGGTCTATGAGCGGGCTGAAATGCAGAAAAGGGTACGGGAGCTGTTCTGGGCCCTCAGCAGGAGGGGCGAGAAGGACGTACAGGGAGAGCAGATTCTGGCGCAAATGGGGGGTCTCGACGAGGAGCAGTGGAGGCAGGAGGAGGAAGATCTGGTGATGCTCGATGCCGGAGGGAGTATGGACGAGGTGGCAGAGCGGATTTGGGAAAAGGTACGGACGCGGGTTGAGCAGATTGCGAGGGGAGAGTTTGGGAGGACGGTGAGGATAGTTCAGTGAGAGGGCGGGCTTTCTGCCAGGGGGAGTTGATTCCGAATTCTATTTGAGAAAAGAATGAATGTGAAAGGACACGATGGCAGTGACGACTTGCTGGCATTGGATGGTGTAGTGAGCTTTATGTGCCAGGTACAGGCCCTGGGACCGGGCTATTCAGCGTCGCGTCGCAGTGTCATGCCAAAGGAATGCAAATTGCGTTGTGCATTGTTTCATGAACGAAATTTTGCATTTATAGAACCTCAAGAAAGTCCATGAGGCCATTCGTAAACATCACAGTGCATAAACAGTCCAGATTCTGGATCATAGTAATCAGGAGACTATCTACACCTCAGTGAACAACCGACTGCTATTGCTGGAGAGCTCGACCTTGTGAGAAGTACAGATGTTGAATCGATACATGAGAAGGCGAAGAAAATTCGGCAACATACAACGCATAGCGAGTGCCTACCTATGCTTTTTACCCAGCGATCATTGCCACTCCGCGCCAGATTATCAGGTGCACTGGGCAATCGAGTGAGAGTCCAGAACAAATGCATGATGCAGCGCCGGAGCATTCCATCCGCCACCAGCCGCCACCAGCACCAGCCCCCCGCGGCGGCCCGGCCAAATTCCTGGCAAGGAAATGACGTTGACCAGCTTCACTTTACCGATGCAAGCCCTCATCGCGATCCGTGCCTGGTTTTGCCTGCTTGCCCTGTGCCACGCTGCCGACACCCGGAAATGACCCATTCACTGTCAATGGCATTTCCCTGCCGCGGGCCGCACTGCCGCCGCAGAACCAGGGAAATCAAGTGGAGTGTTGCCGGGATTGGGCTTATTATATGCAATCGCTCGTCATGGTGACGTCGAGGTGCCGTGCTTGGGCATCACCATTATGTAGGTAGGTTACAGGTAGGTATCTGTGTTCTTGGATGCGCTGCGTGTTCAATTATAACTTGATTGGATGCTAGTCTGTTCATTCTATACGCGTTTGATCGTGTTGCTTGATTTTTTTTTTGCTCTTGGTCTGTATTTATACACGCGAGGAGGACCTTTGCCGTCCTCGTACCGTACCTCTGACCACATACATGATACACATCCTCGAAGTCGAAACACAGACGAATACACACACACACACGCACACACACGCACACGCACACGCACACGCACGCACGCGCGCGCAGGACGAAACCGTGAGAATCCAACAACGCTATCAGCAACGATACAGAAGTCATGGGCTTCTTATCGCGGAAACCCAAGCCTACTGATGGCGGTGGCCATGCAACTGCCACGACGCGGCGCCACCACGAGACATACACGATGCTGTCACGGCCGACGTTTGGCCAGTGGCTCAAGCATACGGTTTTGGACATAATCACCATGATTGCCATGGGAGCGATTGGCTTGGGAGTAAGTTGCTGATCCGTCGCGTTGCCCTCCTCACCACGCAGCTATCCGCTTTAGACTTTTGCCATGCCTTTTCCCCATTCATGGCTTGCTAACGCCTCACCTCACCTCAGGTCTACATGGCACCTCCTGCCCCTGCGCGTTCCTTCGCCATCACCTTCTCCGACGGCGAAATCGTGTACCCCCAATTTGCATACCCTCTCCGCGACGAAATCATTCCCATCTGGCTCGCGGCCTTCCTTGCAGCCATGGTCCCCATCGCCGTCATCCTTCTTATGCAGATCCGGATACGCTCCTTCTGGGACGTCAACAACGGTGTCCTGGGCCTCTTATACGCACTCATCTCTGCTGCCGTCTTCCAAGTCTTTCTTAAATGGCTCATTGGGGGTCTTCGCCCGCATTTCCTCGATGTTTGCAAACCCGATGTTACGAGGGCGAAAGCCATGGCTGGGCTTAACGCAAAGGGGTACCAGCAGCTATACTTTACGCCGGATATCTGCACGGGCGATACTAAGGAAATCAACGATAGTCTGGAGTCGTTCCCCAGTGGGCACACGACAGCTGCGTTTGCGGGATTCGTCTTCTTGTACTTGTACTTGAATGCGAAGCTCAAGGTCTTTGCGAATTACCACCCGGCTATGTGGAAGTTGGTGCTGCTGTATGCGCCGATCCTGGGGGCGACGCTTATTGGAGGTGTTTTGACGATTGATGAGTACCACAACTGGTATGATGTGGTGGCTGGGGCCATTATTGGGACCGTGATGGCGTTTTCGGCTTATAGGATGACGTATGCTGCTGTGTTTGACTGGCGGTACAATCACGTTCCCCTGCATCGCGGGTCGGCTTTCGCGTATCGCGGTGCTGGCGACCACGTTGATGCTGTTTTCACGAGAAAGGCGACCTGGGGTTCGCATGTTGGGCATCACGGCCATGCTGGGACTGGCGCTGGGGCCGGTGTAGGTGCTGTCCCCGCGGCGGGAGCACATGGGATGACTGGCCATGATGGCATGGACGGACATCATTCACACGGAGCCCATCCTGTTATACCGCATCGTGGTGGTGGAGGCCGACATGGAGAGGCGATTGTTTGAGGTGTTGGCGTCGAGATAATGCCCTAGGCGTGGCATGGAGAAGCAGCCTGAGCAGGCATGGTATGACTTACTTTTAATACGAGCTATGGGCTGACTTGCATGCGTTCTACTGCTTTAGGTAATTTGGAATGTTTGTCTATTTGCTTTGCATTTATGACGTATTTTTCCTTTTTTCTTCTTTTCCTTTCAACTATCTAATATACCTATATCTGATGAAAGTGCTCGTCGCAACATCAGCCTACTTGTTGACATGCCTATTGAACGCGGAGTCTGTGTCTTGTGGTCTTGCGCCCCCTTGCCTCTGTTTGTCGTACCATTCTTACATCAGATAGATGTGTATACATACCAGCACATGCGAATACGTCATGAGGAAGATAGAGTTCTATCAGTGCAGCGTCACCCATGCCGTGATCCCGTCCCCGTAATCTGCGTTATCTGACGTATGGTATCGGCAGTTTCCTCTCTCTTATGTTCTTATGCCCTCGGAAGCCAGGCGTTCGCAGATCCTGATCGACTGGATTCCGGGACCACTGAAGTGATTAATCATCTACGATCTGAGAGATCTGAGAGTAGAGATGGACGGTGTTCTTGGCTCCAGAAGGGTTTCAACTTCCACACTGACCAAGCCCAGGTCTTGCCTCACTGGAGTTTTCGTCGTTCCTAAAAAACGGAAAGGGGGGACTTTGATCAGCGCTGCGAGACCATCCCACAAGATTGCCAGGCTGGTATTGAAAGACCTCCCACCGAAATCTTTGAGCGACGCCACGGTTAGACCGAGGCCGCCCGTCTGTCCAACAGGACTTCGTCTTCTTCGCCAGGGCTGCCTCCACTTCTGCCCCCTTGCGCTTCTGACTGTTCGCTTGCTAGTCTGTCTTTCGACTATCCAGTGCCAGAGAACGGTGCCACGACTGACTGAGCGGCCTGAATGTGTCGATGTTATCCTGAGTTAGATGTTTGACGAGATCGCTCCGGACAGCGTACCTATTGACCCCCACTGCGGATCCTCTGCCCGCCGACATTTCGAGCGCATCTTCAGTTACGATTTCCGGCTCTTCGACTTCACCTATCTCGTCTTTGGGTGTAGCCCCTTGCGAACTCATTGCCGAAAAATTGCCACTGCTGCATGTCGAAACTGCGGAGGCCCAATCTTCAGCAGCGGGACAGAGCCCTTCGGAAAGCCCTGAGGTTGGCTGATCTGGCGCCGGAAGCTTACAAATCTCCCGAACAGGAGCAGGCGCTCGAGCGAATCATGAACGCCACAGACCCAGCGCTTGCGACAGGAGGTGGCGAGTCCCTGTTGTTCATCGCCGGGCATGACAATCGTCGTCGTCCCCTACCGTCAGCTCATTGCCGAAATCTTGAGCGACGCAGTTGCCCGCGGCATTGAGGCCGCGCCATCTCCTGTCGGTAGCACCACAACAAGCGCTGGTTCGGTGTCGTTCATGATTCGCTTGAGCGCCTGCTCTTGTTCGGAAGATTTTGAGCTACCGGCGCCAGATCAGCCAAGGCTTTCCGAAGGGCTCTGTCCCGCTGCTGAAGGTAGAAAAGATCAAATGTCGATCCAGAGCGAGTCCGACAGCGTATCCATGCTCTCTGCAAATGATGAGTTTATTTTGCTGGAGGTACAGAAAATTTTTCAACGCCGCTGCCGCTTCTATCTGGCTGTCTGGTGGGCCTAAGATGAACTCCATGTTTACGTGTTTTGAACGTCGGGATTCGGTGTAGTCTCAGTGCAAGCTTTGAGTCAGTTGCTCTTTGGAACTGAAGCTCTTCGTGGTACTACTGGCGGGCGATACACACGTAAGGTAAGGTAAGGGGGGATGAAATTGAATCGCCCGCCACTACTCAGAATTTTCAGAGTGTGTTCTGGACACGTTTATTGTCCACTGTCCAGTCAAGAAAATTTGAAAGTGGTGGACCGGGTGGGTTAGGTAATTTAGGATACCAATTGGAGCCAAGACCTTCCTATTTGGGGTTCCCGACGTTCACAAATCTTGTGCAAGCTAATTGGTACCACTCGGTAGATTGCTGTATACATACTTTGGATGGATGCTGATTGCGAGTTGGTACCAAATGCCACTTGGTACGCGTCAGAATCGCCAGATGCGGTAATTCTGCATTTCAATCTGAACCTGATGGAAAGAGCAGCATTTCTAGATACCAATTGCCTTGTTTAAGCTTTCACCCCGGATTTTCAGCGTTATGTACCTGTATGTTGGTGGTGGTGGTGTTGTTCTCACGGTATCGGACATGTGCAAAAAATCACCATGGACGACCAAAGCGACCTTGATCAAAGCGACTTCGATGATGGTGAGATGGATCGAGTTTTGAACGCAACAATCCTTTCGGTTGCAGCTGCAACACACGCAGAGGTGGCTCGTCAATGGGGCGAGCTCCACATACAGCAGCAGCAAAATGCCTATCGGTATAGGCCAGGAGTGCCTACAACACTCGACAATCTCGGGAGTGGCACCTTCGAAGTAGCTCGTA
>SRPX01000536.1:0-17260 GCA_018360215.1 Claviceps spartinae
GACCCACAGAACTCTGGCAACCATCTAGAACCTTCTGGCCCACCGGATCGCATACCAACCAAGAAGAGACGCTGACGTCCGACAACCAAGAATGCAACCCGACTAAACAGTTGCGAGCTGAGTTTTGGGTCTCGGTTTACACCTCGTACCTAGGAACTTAAGGTCTGGCCTCAATGGGTACCTAATCATATGTGCAAAGTTAATCACTACAAGTAGATCCTTGGTCAGTCGAGAACTCGATAGCCTGGAAACTGAAGGTATGTAATCACATATGTATGTATGTATGTTCCTAGGTACCTACGGAGTAGTGACTATACCAAATCGAGTTTGGACCCTCTCGTGACTCTTGTCTCTGCTCGTCGTCCACACTCCTAAAATCCGAATCGCCAGCCGGCACACACGTACAATTCGTTCCGGTACCATAATATTCGTGGCCGCACATATCAGACGCTTCATGTGCGTCGCGGCCAAAGCATATCTCTTGGTCTGCTAGCATTCTCGATTCTACATTCCGAATGTTCAGTTGGTAATCAAAACATAAATTGCCGAGCCCCCCTTTTTCCTGCCCCCCTTTCTGTCTTGGAAGACAAGGGAAAACACAAAGACTCAAGAGACGTAAGAGGGGAGAGAGTGTGTGTTTCACATCATGAGTTCCAACAATGAGGCGTTCTCTCACAGTGAGAGTGGGCGTCGTCAGCCTCCCGAAGGCACCCGAGTTGATGACAATGGCCAAGGTCACTCGGTTCTACCCAATGCACATCACGACGTTATCGCAAATGCAAGATCCGCCGCCGCAAAAGAGCAGCGCATGACACTTTGGCAAGGACTCAAGCTATATCCAAAGGCTGTCTGCTGGAGCCTTCTGATATCCACCTGTATTGTCATGGAGGGCTACGATATCAGTCTTGTCAACAACTTTTGTGAGTTCTTGTTCTCTTGGATCTGCGCACGATCTTGCCTGCGTTATAACGAGCATATGCGAAGCACTGACTAACTAAGTATGTATCTTTCATGTCGAACTTAGACGCATTTCCCCAATTCACTCGCAAATATGGTGAATTTCAGCCCAAATCTGGCACCTACGAGGTCCCTGCCCCTTGGCAAGCTGGTCTAAGCAATGTGAGTGGCCGGGAGTCCAGGTTTTCTGTTATATGTATTTACCCCCTCTGCACTTGGAGAGAATTCGTCGTCACTTCTCTCAACATTCGACTGCCGCCGGGTCATTATTGATAGTGCCGCGGCTCCCGTCGCTGACGTCGCAGTACAGGGTGCGATTGTTGGCGAGATCATCGGCCTTTTCATCAACGGATTTGTCTCAGAGAGATTTGGGTATCGGCACACTGTCATGATCTGTCTTGTGCTTATCACAGGGTTTACCGCAATTTTCTTCACCGCCCCAAACGTCCAGACACTCCTGGTGGCTGAGATCTTGTGTGGTATTCCTTGGGGAATTTTCCAGACATTGGCCGTTACGTATGCTTCCGAAGTATGCCCCGTTGCTTTGCGCGGTTATCTGACGACCTACGTCAACTTTTGTTGGGGCCTGGGACAGGAGATTGGTATTGGCGCCATTCGCGGCATGCTGGACCGCGATGACGAGTGGGCGTACCGTATTCCTTATGCATTGCAGTGGATTTGGCCACTGCCTCTATTCATAGGCATCTACTTTGCTCCTGAGTCCCCGTGGTGGTTGGTTCGCAAAGGAAAGACACAGGAGGCCAAACAAGCGCTTCTTCGTCTGACCAGTCTCGACAAGGAAACAGAATTTGATGCTGACGAAACAATTGCCATGATGGTACACACCACAGCCTTGGAAGAGAAAATGACTTCGGGAGCAACGTACTGGGACTGCTTCAAGGGCGTTGACCTTCGAAGAACGGAGATTGTTTGCATGACCTGGGCAATTCAAAACTTGAGCGGCAACTCGTTTTCAAACTACTCGACATACTTCCTAAAACAAGCGGGACTGTCAGACAAGGACGCGTATTCTTTTGCACTGGGCCAATACGCTATCAACATGATTGGAGTTTTTGGAGCTTGGGGCTTGATGACACTTGGCATTGGCAGAAGAGCTCTTTATCTATACGGGCTGTGTGGGCTCTGCGCGATGCTCTTCATCCTAGGTTTCTTGGGGCTCGTGCCCCATGAACACAGACAAGCAGGGTCTCTTGCTACTGGTAGCATCATGATTGTTTGGGCGCTGTTCTATCAATTGACGGTGGGAACGGTTTGCTATTCTCTCGTGGGCGAGTTGTCCTCTCGCCGACTTCAGATCAAGACCGTAGTGCTGGGAAGGAATCTTTAGTAAGTGCAGAAGCACGTGCATATGGCAGACTCTCCAGCGATCACTTCACTAACCTGATGACCCTTAGCAATATTGTAGGAATAGTAACGAGCATCTTGACGCCGTACATGTTGAACCCAGGCGAATGGAATTGGAGCAACTATACTGGCTTTTTCTGGGTAAGTGCGAAATCTTGGCTCCTTTCGAGTTTCATTCAGAACCAAAATGTGCACATCGCAAATCTCTGACTTTTTCCTCGCTGTCTATGATCATGGGCACAGGGGGGCATCTGCTTTTGCTGCGTTATATACACCTACTTCCGTATCCCGGAGCCCCGAGGACGCACGTTTGCCGAGTTAGATGTCTTATTTGAGCGCGGAGTTTCTGCCAGAAAATTTTCTAGCACAGAGGTGGATGTGTTCCACGAAACGGTGGAGGACAAAGTGATGAATCAGTACGATTTGATCGTGGAGCCTCGAACTGAAAAAGGACCAGAATTTACATAATGCAACCGCATCGATTGTCAGAATTGACGTGGATTGGTAGGGTGGCAGAACGGAGTCTGTTGGATTGGCTAACGCAGGCATTACGTAGATGGGCACCTGCGCCGAATATGATGCTCAATAATAGGAGACTCAAAATTGAGACCGTGGGTCGCGACTCGCAATACGCTGATTGAATATTGTCCCGTGACTCCCCCCTTGTCTGCGCGGATTGATCGACTACATGCCTAGGTATACATAGAGTTGGGTTCTCTCCGCTGCCCTCTATCTCTCTTCGCATCTTTACGAATTTTACGATCCCATTAGCGGTCCGAAGGCTCACTTCGTGTCACTGACAGAGGTTTGACAGGACGTCGTAGCTTTACGAAGAGTACATCGTCGGACCCGCGAAATTGGCACATGACAGAAAGTACCGCCGATCGCCGTCGTGACATACGGAGTAGAGCAACTTCGGATTAACCGCCCGGCGTGCTTGATTGAGAACGAATCTCCCCGCGCTGCCGACTTCGCTTAAGATCAAACTTTTTCTTGCGCTTGATAACGAGCAAAGAATCTGTTTGCGCAAGTTTGGCTCGATATCGAAATACCAACAATTGCCTTTGTGACTAAGAGCTACATCTGACTGAGATCGTGGCTATTACCTAATTTCCGTCAATCAAACGCCCGAGACCGAACTTCCTTTGTTTTGAGCTCGATGATTGTGTTTGCCCAAAGGCGTAGGGTACGCGATGAAGCATTTTGAAGCGTTTGTTTCTGGAGTCTGTACTGGGGTGTGGGGCACGTGACATAAGGTCACAGGTGAGCCTTCTGGCTCCAGCGCCGCCCCGTTGCGCCAGATGACGACAAAAGAATACACATTGTACAAGCTACCAGACCCTTTACAATTGAGACCTATATTGCTAAGTCACAGCTAATGGGATATGGAACTATGTACATATATATCATTATTTACAACTTACTGCATAATGAGATCCCTTTATTAAAACGTTATACAACTCAGTATAAGGATACCCGTGGTCCGTGGATACCTATCTACTATGTACATATGTACATATGTACATACTAGGTATTGGAACGAAAAAAAGCTGAGGGGTGAATATACCTACCAAGATTTGCCTCCCTCCATGCAGTTTGATACTTTTGACGAGCTTATTGCCTTCCTACAGCAACGGACCCTCCAGAAAGGAATGGCCTTTTGTCAAGGACGCCTTGAGCAATTATCGCATGATTGACGGGGACCTCTCCGCAACGTACGCCAGGATCCGTTGTGATCGTGGCTTTCAAATACCATCCTCAATCTACGGGCGCTCGTCGAAAACTTAGTATCCAATCATCGCGGCATTCGTGCTGTTTGGAATGAAGTAGAACAAGATGTTGCTGAAAAACGGCAGTTGTTATCAGACAGTATATAAAAATACTAACTAATGATTGAGTGCAACTTGTACGGGGACGCAAGTCTGCATTGTGCAATACCGTATGATAATTCGTTCCGGTCGGTAGGTCTGATCTCTAGCGATTCCATTGGCTCCTGCACACAGGGGGACGCAGCCCGCATCTTTAAATTGGATGTGTGTGTGTGACGAAGCCAATGGTATCGCTGGGAATAGTTTTGAGCAAGGATTACCAGACCCATCGACCGGAGCGAATTTACTGAGTACATATGTATAAATACGGCAGGCAATTAATCTGAGGCACAGGTGACAGCATATGGAGTTTTTTTGAGAAATTGTTTGTTGTTTTGTATCTGTGTGTTGCCGTTTCTGTTACAATGCCCGAAGTGGTGTTGAGTGTGCGTAGATACATAGCCATGCAACAATTTCATGCTTTTATGTTCGTTGTTGCGGTCATACATTAATGATGAAGCGATAGATCGCGAAGTTTCGTGACGTTATCCGAAGGGAGTGAGATACGTGCTGGCGGGTGTGTTGACAACAGAGCTGCGCTAGCTGAGTTCAGCGATGTCCCACTTTTTGATTGGCATCGATCTTACAGCTTTTTTTCATTACAGCTTATTAGTTACGGAGTAGAGTAGACCCCTCGGTGTGACAGTCAGCTGCTACCAGCTGCCGTCTCCCCGCCCGTTGCAAACCCACTCACGACGAACAGCCTACAGGTTCGCGAATCACGAGACGAAACTCGCACCGTCGTGGACGCTCTTCTCTCTCTCTCTCTCTTCAAGCATCGCGCCTCTCACCCTTTCCATTGTTCTGCCGTCCTGCCAATTCCGCTTGTCCTTCATTGCCCCAATATGATGTCTACGCTTCGAATTTCGGCGCGTCAAGCCTTCCGGTCAGCTCCCGCCAGGTTCGCACCTATTCGCTACGTATCCACGTGGTCGGCCGTTCCGCAAGGCCCTCCTGTAAGTCCATGATTGACTGGCTATCCCTCCACATCGCATCGCGCAACATGCTTTTTGTCGCTTAGACAACATTCTTCCTCCTTACTTCTGCTAATGTATTGTTCATAGGATGTGAGTCAATGTCGTCCCCAACCTTCGTCGTCTCGATTGAGCTCACGAATCGTACCTTGTGCTGAGAGTCGACGCTCTGCTTTCCTCTTGTATAGGCCATTCTAGGTTTGTGCTTTCCCGATGTCACATCTTCATCTCCGCGATTGAGCCTTTGTGCACTCTAACTATGTCTAACCGTGTCTTAAACTCAGGAATTACCGAAGCTTTCAAGGCCGATAAATCTAATCAGAAAATCAATCTGGGTATGTCACCCGATACCTGTCACGCTGTGAAGGACGCAGTGGACGCATTTCCAGAATGCTTCTGTGTCATAGTCACCAATCTTCCCTTTCCCTTCAATTGTTGAATTAGCTTATGCACTCTTTGAAAAAACGATGTCTCACATCCTCTGTAGGTGTCGGTGCATACCGCGATGATCAAGGCAAACCCTACATCCTGCCCTCAGTGCGCGAGGCGGAACACAAGGTCATCAACGACAAGCTCAACAAGGAATACGCAGGAATTACTGGTGTTCCCCAATTTCCTGCCTTGGCAGCCAAGCTTGCTTACGGAGCCGAGTCTCCCGTCCTTGACCGTGTAGCCGTCACTCAGTCCATTTCAGGCACTGGAGCTCTGCGCCTCGGCGCTGCTTTCCTCCATCGATTCTTCCCCGGTGACAAGAAGATCCATATTCCTACACCTTCATGGGCGAACCACAAGGCTGTCTTCAGTGATGCTGGCCTACAGGTTCAGCAGTACCGCTACTATAACAAGGATTCGATTGGTCTCGACTTTGAGGGTATGGTTGCGGATATGAAGGCTGCACCCAAGGGCAGTGTTTTCCTCTTGCATGCATGCGCACACAACCCTACAGGCGTCGACCCTACCGTCGAGCAATGGAAGCAAATTTCTACCGTGATGAAGGAGCATGGCCATTTCGCCTTCTTCGACATGGCCTATCAGGGTTTCGCCAGTGGTGATACTGACAAGGATGCTTTTGCCGTTCGTCACTTCGTCAAGGAAGGTCACGAAATTGGCCTGTGTCAATCATTCGCCAAGAACATGGTAAGCGAAGCTCTGTTCCTTCGTTTCTTTGGGTTTCCAGTGAACTGGTCTTCTGCGTCATTTTACGCCCGTAAGCCCCCGTGGAAGTCCCTTTGGCTATGAAGGCTAATCGTGTGTTTGCATCCGTAACAATAGGGTCTCTATGGTGAGCGTGTTGGTGCTTTCTCCCTCGTCTGCGCTGATGCTGCAGAAAAGAAGATTGTAGACTCTCAGCTCAAAATTCTCATCCGTCCTCTCTACTCTAACCCCCCCATCCATGGTGCTCGCATTGCCACCGAGATCCTAGACAGCCCCAAGTTGTACAAGCAGTGGCTCGGCGAAGTCAAGGGTATGGCTGATCGCATCATCACTATGCGAGCTCTCCTGAAAAAGAATTTGGAGAAGTTGGGCTCCAAGCATGATTGGTCGCACATCACAAGCCAAATTGGCATGTTCGCTTATACCGGCCTGACTGCTGAGGAGATGGAGAGACTTGCTAAGGAATTTTCCGTCTATGCCACCAAAGATGGCCGTATTTCTGTTGCTGGCATCACTACGGAAAATGTTGGCAGATTGGCTGAGGCCATTTACAATGTCAAGGGTTGATTGATTGGATCCACACCGCTTTTGCAACTTTCAATTTTTTTTTTTTTCGAAGGGTTGGGATACCCAAAATTCCAGACATGCATTACATAATAGTAAAGCAAAGCATAGACGTGACCCAAATCGAAGAACAGACTCCTAGACGACTTTAAAATAGTCGGCTGTCCTTTTTTTACAGTCCCCGTTGAAGTCGGGCTAGATCCTTCTTCACATCTTCCATCTGGCTTTCCATTTCACGATGAGTCCTCGCCATCTCTCTCATCGTCTTCTCTTTGTCTCTTTCTGATTTGTCGCCAACGCCATAATCGGCCAGTTCTTCCTGTAGACCTCTTACGCGCTCTGCAGCACGCATTTGCGCGTCTTTAAGATGAGAGTAGTAGTTGGCGAGTGCGCTGATGGCCTCTGGAGAATACATGTCTTTACTGGTGGTGTTCAAAGCAACTTTGGCGCCAGCCTCCGTCAGTTGAACATCTTGAGAAATGCTCAAGGCTTGTAGCTCGAGTCCTCTTGAAGCAGATCCGTGTTTAGATTCAAGAGTCCGAACAAGCAGTGCCAACATCTGCGTATAGGACTGCAACAGCTTTGTCAATGACCCGAGGGCTTCTAAGCGATTCTTGGTGAGAGCAGATGTCGCTTCGGAGAGTTCTGCAGCGAGAGCAGCAAAGTCGTTTGGCAGTGACGGAATGTGGCGGTGAAGATAGGAAGGATTTGTCGACGGATGAGCAACTCGGGCGACATCGATCGCGGCGGTATGCAAAGTTTCTGAGACGAGAGCACATACTTCGGAAATATGGCTTTTAAGCTCGGAAAGGGGCGGACATGAAAGAGCCGTGGCTGCATCGTCCGGGTCGATGCATTGATCGTTATCTTTGTTGATGAGAAAAGCAATCAAAGCAAGAGCATCTGCCAGAGGATGCTCTGCAGGTTCTATCCTCAGTCCAGTTGCGGAAGTAGCCTCTTCTGATAGAGGTTTGGATGTGGGCTCGGGGAGTGAGACGGTGCTGAAGGCCCATTCTAGCCAGTGGGTTTCTGCGCAATCGATTCGAGCTTGATGTAATCCCTACGCGTAGATGAACGAGCAAAGCGCGGAAAAAGACACGATATACGTCAGAATTTGAAGATTCGCAAATTTATCTTTTTCGTGAACAGAAGTAACGGCAACCATCTCTTGAATTTCTTTCTCTCCTTTCTTCTTTCTTCTGTTTCGCATTTTTCCCACATCAAGGAGAAGATGAATGGACTGATGAACAATCCGCTGCAGCCTGCAGTCGAAGACAATGGCATTGCATCAGGGCTTAGAAGTACCACATATAGATGCGAGACCCCCATTGGTGTTTTTCATTTCGTAACGACTTACCTGTTGTACAGCATCTCCTTCAGGTATGGAATTATCGTGCTTGGTCGATCCGTCTGGGTTCAGGGCCTTTTCCAGTAGCATCCGGTACAGCTTGGCAAATTCCGGATTGTCTCGAATTGTTTGCTCGTCCACTGGTGGCAACATTGTGCGGCAGGCGTCATTTGAGAATCGCGATTTTGTTGATTATGTACTTACGTCTTTGGATGCGAAAGGTATGCCCCCGCGACGTGTGAGCGGGGCTGGTCTCGATCGCGAAGGAATCGCGCAGTCACCTGACATGATGTGCAACCTTTTCCTTTTTTCCGGGGGTTTGTGCGAACTGCAAGAGTAAGGCAAAGACAGAGTAATTAAAGTATTAGTGTCTGCCAATCCTCAGTGCACTGATCCCAGCAATCGCGACGAAGAATATCCTCCAATATCATTCTCAATCTTATCGTTGTCAGGGACGGCCAAAAAGAAAACATGTGGACAGCTGCTCCGCTGAGCTCCGTTCCGCGAGCCGTGTCTCGTTCCACGACGCGTATATCGGCATTTTCAAAGACGATTCCTTCATCATCGTCATCGTCATCGAACCCCTTTCCTCTTCTGCCTTCCATCTCAACAGCAGCCAGAACATTAATACGACGACCAAGATGCGATGGACCTCTACTGTCCCTATCACGATCCTTCACGACCTCGACCCCTCAACTTACGAAGACTATCAAACCCCATCTCTTGCCCACCAAATTGATTCCCCCTTACCCCTTCGGTGAGCGCCGGGTCTACAAGCAATCCAATTGTGGACTATATGGCAGTGCCAGAATCCGATTTGGCAACACCGTGATGAGGAAGTGGAATACCAGGTCGCCTCGTTTCTGGCGACCAAATCTCCATGTCAAGATATTTTACTCTCCCGCGCTAGGTGCCAACATCAAGACAAAATTGACACTTCGGGTACTCAAAACTATTCGACGAGAGGGGGGTATCGAAAGTTATATTCTCAAGAGCAAGCTGGCGCGCATCAAGGATCTTGGACCCAGTGGTTGGGCCCTGCGCTGGATTCTAATGCAAACCCAAACCGTTCAGAAGCAATTCAACGAAGAAAGACTCGCGCTGGGTTTGGAGACCAAGCCCATCGAAAATAGAGATGATCTTATACAGTTTGCGCTCGATGCAGCCACTCCTGGACCGCTATCTACGCGAAGCTGGGCAACCATGCAAGGACTGCGAGCTACCACAGCTGATGCTTTTGTTCTGGGAGATGATGGCTCGGAGGCTGTTGGGGCTGTCAAAGAGTTGTCGGATGAAGACGAAGCTATACTTCTTCAAGAACTCGAACACGACAATGTGGCTAAGCAGAATTCGAGTGTCAGTGTCAAGACGCCATAACCTGATAGTTTGAACCCGCAACCTGCTGTATTTTTAATAACCCTGAATTTCAAGTATTATATGAAACAGCCTTTTTCAAGTTTAATACAAGTAAAAACCTGCCTCGGCACTCAGATCACAGTTCTTTCGGTGCTTTGGCCACACCGAAAGTACGTTTCTAATGTTGGCTACAAAGTGTCTATCTAAAAGCGCAAATCCCACCCAATTTTTGGCCCCATCCTAGGAAGCTCTTCGGCAACGCTTTGAACATCTTTGTCGCCGCGCCCACTCAGGCAAATTACAAGGTCTTCATCTTTCTTCATCGTCTTAGCAAGTTCAATGGCACCGTAAATGCCATGAGCAGTTTCGAGGGCCGGAATGATACCCTCCAGCTGGCTCATGATGCGAAACCCTTGGAACGCTTGAGCATCTGTGACCGCAATGAATTTTGCTCTTTCGTTGTCTTTCCACGAGCTGAGCTCCGGCCCGACTCCTGGATAATCCAAGCCAGCCGATACAGAATGAGTTTCTGAAATCTGCCCATTGGCATCCTGCAAAACATATGTCTTCACTCCGTGAAGCACACCCTTTGTGCCTCCAGACAAGGTAGCACTGTGTCGACCAGTCTCGACTCCGTCTCCACCCGCTTCAACTCCTAGGAGCTTAACTGAGAGATCTTTCGAAAACGGATAGAACATGCCCGCCGCGTTACTACCTCCACCAACGCACGCAACAACGGCATCCGGTAGCTTGCCTCGCTTTTCCAGCATTTGGTCTCTGGTCTCGTTGCCAATGACAGACTGGAAAGTTCTCACAATGGTTGGAAATGGATGAGGGCCAATTGCGGAGCCAATAATATAATGGGTGGTGTCAAGATCGACGACCCAAGCACGTAGAGCTTCGTTTACCGCATCACGAAGTGTCTTGCTCCCGGCCTCGACAGCCACGACTTTGGCACCTAGTAATTTCATGCGAAAAACATTGAGAGCTTGTCGGCGGACGTCTTCCTATGATGGTTGTCAGTCAAAATTGGCAGAAGATGAGTCAGACCTCTACTTTACTCACAGCGCCCATATATACTGTGCACTCCATACCGAATTTGGCGCAGATCGTTGCTGTGGCAACACCATGCTGCCCAGCGCCAGTTTCTGCGATGATCTTGGTTTTTCCCAAACGCTTCGCCAAAAGAAGTTGACCTAGGGCATTGTTGATCTTGTGACTGCCTGTGTGGTTAAGATCTTCTCTCTTAAGCCAAATGGTAGCACCGCCGGCATGTTCAGTCAACCGGTCCGCGACGTGCAGACGGGACGGTCGTCCCATATAGTCGTAGTAAGATTGATACTCTCTCCAAAATTCAGGATCATCCTTGATCTGGTTGAATCCTTCCTCGAGCTGAGACAAGCAGTCCATCAAACTCTCGGGCACATACTGACCGCCAAATTCGCCAAATCTCTCGGGTATCTTGCCATGTAGTGCCGCGAGCTGAGCGACCAAAGCGCTATCTTGTTCAACTGTGATACGGTCACTATCGGTGATGACGGCATCAACAGTAACATTGCATTCAGTAGCAGGCTTTGCAGCGGCAACGGCTTCGATGACGCCAACTTCCCGGGTTATGTCGGCTTCGGGTAGAGAATCGCGGCCGCATAGGTATGAGCAGTATTTCTCAACATCGTTGGGACCCTGACCAGAAGCAGCTTTCTGTAATGTATGGATTATTTGGCTCCCGACGACAACCCCGTCAGTGATGTTGGCAATGCTGAGATAATGTTCGCGGGTGCTGACACCAAAGCCAACCGCAGTAGGTTTGTTATTGCTGTATTTCTTGACACGGTCGAGGAGGGCGGGCAAATTTGTGTTCAGGGATCCAGATGCACCAGTGACGCCCTGTCGGGAGACAACATATATGAAAGAATCTGCCAATTGGCATAGAATCTTCATGCGGGCATCTGATGTAGCTGGAGCAATGAGTGGGACATACGATAAACTGAAGAGCGGAATTCAGTCAGAGGTGAAGATCAAAATATAAGGACGCGGATGATCTAGCGAACACGTACTTGCCCTTGGTACAAAGTTTGCGAAACGAAATTGCTTCTTCTGGGGGTAAATCCACAACAATAAAGCCATTGACGCCGACTGCCTGACAGTCTTGGAGTAAGCGCTCCTCTCCATAGCTCAATAAGGGATTGTAGTATCCCATGAGTAATACGGGAGCCTTTAGGCCTTGGTTCCGAGCCTTCTTCACCATTGCTAAGGTGGTTTCAATCGAAACTCCATGTTGAAGGGCCACCTAGATATAGTCAGCCATGCTCCAAGTGCATCATGCTAAAGGGAGGTCGTACCGTGTTTGCTGTCTGGATAGTCGGTCCGTCGGCGATTGGGTCAGTGAAGGGCACTCCAAGTTCGAGGATGTCTGGCGTGGAAAATTTGTCAGTCCGCGAGCACACAGATATGCCGGTTTGTAGTACCTGAACCGCCTCTTTCCATCGCCAGAAGGATGTCAGGCGTATCTTGGGGTGCTGGAAACCCAGCAGTCACGTACGTGACTAGTGCCGCCTATTGAAGGTCCAGAGTGTTAAAATTTGGTCATTTCTACTTCTGCTAATGACTGGACTAACCCTCTTCTGTGCCTGGCATCGCTGGAACGTTTGCCTTATAAGATCCATGTTTGAAAAGGGCACTCGCTCGAGAACCGTATGTCCGGAAAACGAATGGGCTGCCTAGAAGATGAAGTGCGAATGGATCAATATTCGTCGTAACTGGCGGCGGCGTCAAGTTCCTTATCAACAAAAGCCAGCAAGTTCTTGGAAAGATTCAAGTTTGTGTCCGCCGGTGACGCAACAAGCCAGCCAATGCTCAAAGGGGGTACCCTCCGAATTTATGCACTCCGCCTCCGCCCGCAGATCATGTACTCCGTAGGTCGAAGTAGGTATGGCATGCTGTGTGTAAGTATCTAGTGTGTACTCCGTATGTACAATTCTCTTACACCGCTGGCGCATGCGCATGCAACCATTTTCTCGGACTTGCCTAAAACAGCAAAGCGGCCGCAGTGACGAATTGTCCTGACTCGTGAAGCCCGCAGACCGTCTCCCGATTCCGCAAGGTTCAACTTTACGGTAACGGAGTACATATCGGAAGCGGGTGGTATGTACCTGTATGTATGTATGTATATGTACTCCGTATGTACCCGTATGTACGGAGTACGGACTTCGTAAGAGTTTGCCAGAGCGTTTGGGTTAATAGGTAAGCGGCAAGCCTTTATTACCTTGTTAAGGTCCAAAATAAGAAGGTACATAGCTTCCCTTCCATTTCCACACCAAAACAGATGTACCTCGGTTTATCTCATATTTCGGCTTTTGTGAATACAGAAGACCGACTCTGGTGAATACAGAATACCCACGGTTTTGTTTTTTGCATCGCGAACCTTACATCTCGAGGCCCGCAGCATGAAGAAGGGCACATTAACAGCCGAGATTGTGTACCTGCGTTTAATTGAATTCCATTTCGTATTTACAATAAAGCTCCTGCATAGACCATTTTAACGTCGCAGTCGATTGCAATTGCTGTGTCAAGGTTGGTACTAAAGTTGGTAGTGTGGCGCGCTGGAAGAAAGCGGGGGAGAGTCGAGACGCGATACCTGTACTCGTGGGTGAATATCTAGTGGGTTACTTTTTTCAAACGTTTCACCCACGAGTAGGCTGTTCGCGATGCAAAAAAAAAAAAACGTGAGTATGTATTCTGTATTCACCAAAGCCAGTCTTCTGTATTCACAAAAGCCGAAATATGAGATAAACCGAGGCACATCTGTTTTGGTGTGGAAATGGCGGGGAAGCTATGTACCTTTTTATTTTGGACCGTAAGGGGCAGTTTGCTCCTATGCGCCCCGGGGATGAAATTGAATCCCCCACCAGTACATTGCATACCTCCCCAATCCGACTGGCCGAGGCCGCCCTTGGAAAAAGACACGGATGCGACCAGAGTGAGGCCATCACCAACCATCCCGCCATCCCGCCCAAAACCTTCCTTTCCACCCGCCGGAGCGCAGCGAAAGAGCCGTCTGGGGAATAAACTCGTTTCCTCTTATTCTGCGATCTTTGTCTGTAAGTATGGAGTACTGGGTCGCAGTTTACAACAGCCCGATTGCATTCTTGAGCCAGCGGAAAGCTTCAATTCTGCTACATACCATAATGGTAGATTATTGTACACTATATGCAATGCCTGGCCATAGTACTCCTTCTCTCCGTTCCCAGTGCTGCACGTACATTAGGTACATAACGCGTACATTTCAAAAGCGGTCTTTGCAGTCACCATGACTGATATCGGCTCCTGGCCCCCGATGATCGAAGGCTTGAACGTGACTTCCAGCAGCCTCGCTAAAGTATGTTGACTTTTCGCTGACCAAGTTCGACTGGGCTTCGTCATCTGCACCAACCATCGCCATGCCGGCTAGGGTTCTAGTCAATCCGAAGAGGACAACGACAACATACAGAAGCAGAATGCCTGTAGAAATAAGCGCCTCTTGAGCCAAGCTGTTCTTAAGCCAATTGGTAACTTTGGTAACAGCTCCAGACACTTCATCCGTAGTGACTGAGGATGGCGATGCAAGGAAGTTCGTGAGGCCTGAGACACCAGATCCACTGGCCTGAGCTCCTGCGCTGTATATATCGGTCTCGAATAATGGAAATTCCACATGTGCATGGTTGTGAACCCAAGTGAGTCCCTTCTGAACACTTTCAATCTTGATGCCAATAACACAGTGCAGGACAGCTGTGATTGGGGCGAGTAGAACTGTGCCGTTAAAGACTGTCTCCAAGCCTTTTTGCACGCCATCGACAAACACATTTATGGTGTTGTTGACAGCACCAGTAGCATTCATAACGTACCCAAGAACGTCCTCATTGATATCATCATTCAAACCCTTGATAACACCATTGGCGTCCGTTGCCCACTGGGTGGACGCCTGTTCCAATTTGGACACGACGTTGTCAGCGTACGCACCAATTTCACCTGTGAGCTCAGGAACTTCTTTTTGAATGGCATTGAATATAATGTATTGACAGAAACATGAGAAGAATCCTGCCATAGCGAGAGACAAGACGAAGATGGCAGGGGTCGAAGTGGCGTAAGCAACACACCACCGAACAAGGACGCGTCGCCTTCCCTTCCACCTGGAAGCTAATTTGATACCGCAAGTCGCGGTAAAAGATCTAGATGCAATGTATACCACATCCATAGAGTCGTATTTGTGTGTCTCTATGAGCCTTGCATTTCTTTCTTGTCGTCGCCATCTTCGAATTTCCATCCAGGCCATCGGGGCAATGGCAGCAACAGCAAGTGCCGACAGAATTACGACAAAGGTAACTCTAGCTTTGTGGATCAACTTGACCAGCTTGTCAAAGAAGCTGCTCAGTTTTTCGTTATCGGAACAGAACGTCAATTGCTGTTTCTGGGCGAGGGGAAACATCTGCTTGTCGAATTTGTACCCGCCATAGCTTTGGTCCATGGCCTTCCTGGCGATGTTGAACGGCATCGAGATGGCCTGCCTCGTCAAATTCTGAACTTCTTCGAAATTTGGCAATTTCTCGTTCAGCTGCTGCACGTCCCGAACGAAATCAGTCGCGCTGATGTTGATGCCTTTCAAGTCGTTGAGTGGTCGGGTAAAGTCAACTCGCGGTATGTCGGGAGTGAATTTCCCAAATATCGAGTCTTGCACCCCTTTTGTGATACCGTTGATGCCTTTTTCAAGTCCTCCTGCGATGTCTTTGATCTCTGTAGTGGCCTTATCGACTATCTTGTTGATAGCAGCGGTGATATCTTTTGTGACGGACGCTGCCACATCTAAGCTCGCGTGGACCAAAGCCGTTATCAAGCACACGTACGTGGCAGTGAGAAAGTTGATGTAGAAGATGATCATTTCTTCGACACCGAGCATTATCAGATCTAGCATCTTGACCATGGCATGCACAGCTTTTTCGATGCCGGATCCTGCCAGGTTGTTGACACCAAGTGAGAGATAATGCGGCATAGATGCCATAGCACTGCCTATGTCCTCGACCTTTGTGCAAGCGGACAGAGCACGGGTTCTAGCGTCTCCGATATTGTCATCTAGCTGCGCCAACAGCAGAATGATGCGAACGAGGACTAGAACAAGAAGAACTGTCCATCTATTCAGCCATGTTTGGGATAAACGGGACCGTAACCCTAGATACGGCGTAACAGAAAAGGCCTGATCTCGCATCTTGGCCGGATTCGCGATCCCATCTGTGTCGAATGAGACCGAGTCAAACGAGTGAAGCACATCTGGACATGATTGTGGCTGTATTCGATTCCGTGAAGACATTGGGGCTTTTCAAATGAGGTCGGTGGCCCGAATTTTCCCAATTGGCTAGTTGTGTGGACTTGCCGTTGTTTAATCGTTGGCAGGAGACACTAATCCAAGAATTTTCGGTATACTCGACAGTAGTGAAGATCAATCAAGATGGGGCGAGAAAAAGTGCCTTGTAAGTCAAACCAGGTAGAGAGGTATGCACAAATGTAGATGGCGAGCACCTGAGCTTCCGAATAGAGCACCAGCCCTTTCACGTATTATCTGTGAAAATGTACTTGTGATATCCTGTGAAAGGCGCATCAAAGATTACGCAAGGGTGTAGGGAACATGAGAATGGTGCTCTTCTTCACGATAGCTAGAGCTTGACGGGCGGGCATATGGTGAGAGCTCTTTAATGGGGGTTCTGTGGTATAAGTTTGGAAGTTTGTGACGTAGCACACACAGATACATGCGCCGACAAGCCTGGCGCTTAGACAATACAGCGTATCATCCTCACTCATCGCTCTCGTTAACGTTGATCCAATGGATGAATAGCGATTCGCGACTCCGAACAAGCAGTCCTTTCTCGCAAGCCAATTCACAATGCAGCTTCAGCGTCTAAAGTGGGGCGGGGGGACTTAAGCGCCAACCTGTTTGAGGAAGAACAAAGGATGTCCAGTAGAGTCGAAGGGATCTGTGTTCACTTTCTCGCACAGCGCCTACGCTAGACGAGTAGGCTTCGTTGACGTTTGGCCGAATATTGCGATTCTGATACGTTCGGTGACGGTCTAGATGCATTGTTGTGAGATCAAAAGAGCATGAATGCACATATTTGCATCATTGTTGAACATATTGGATCTAGCGAACAATGTATTGTTCCCAATTGTCCATTTTCCTATTGTCCACAACATACGTACCTAGTAGAAGTAGGTACATATGTGCTCGCAGACCACGTCTCACAAAGATTTCGTCTCTACCTACTCCGTATGCTGTAAACCAGAGTCCACAAATGCGTAATGTCGATTGACGCAAAGGCGGATGCATCGCCCTGTCGCCCGCCAGGGACATGCGCTTACCACCATGGTATAAAGGCTTGATTGACTGGTTGTTCCAGTTGCTGTGCATGAGGGCCATGAGCATGAGCGTGGCCCTAGCCTAATAATATGTAGGTACATAGGTATGTACATACATACTCGTTTGATTGTGGTCAACAGAGGGCTCAACAAGGGTATCTACATGTATCTCAGAAGATCGTAGTGTGAGAATATGGTCTATGTATTGAGGAATATGCCATGCTAGTGCTGGGAGCCGCATCACGTGACGGCCGAGCCTGCACCCTATGTACATAATATTCCCACTTTCCACA
>SRPX01000537.1:0-17214 GCA_018360215.1 Claviceps spartinae
GGTATAGCAAAAAAGTGTTGTGTGTATTGACTTTTGTGATCGTTGTCTTTTTCTTGTCACTGATCGTCTGTTGTGTGTTCTAGGTACAAAATTGGGCAATCTGGCCTCAAGAGGATACTCATGTTTGCCCCCCGCAGCTCTCGGCTAAGTTCGGCCATACCTCGACGCTAGCGCCACACTACCGAATATCGGACAGTAGTCCTTGACAAAGGTACATAGGAGGTAGGTATGAGGTATGTATCGTAATTTGTACAATTACAACTCGTGCGTTATCCTCATTCTCGACCGAACACCCGAACACGTACTTCAACTTCAAGTCATTGCCAGGGGACTTCGTCACATCCTCCGCAAACCTGGCTCTTTGAACACCTTATGGCGCGGCTCAAACTGGTAAATGCGACGTTCAGAAAGTTGTCGAGTAGGTACCGATTCGGACCCCATGTGGAGGAAGCTTTGCGCATGATCTAGTACCCAGTGAAACGGGACGGGTCGTCCCCCTCGGGGTGCGCCGAGAGCGTCCAGGTTCCAAGCCTCATGCTCAGCGCCTGGCACGGGAGGTTCCCGTCACATCGACGAAGAACGAACGGGCACGATGTTTCTGTGCTCAGTCATCGCTCCCTAGTTTCTTTTTTCCAAGAAGCGAACAGAAGACTTACGGAAAGTCCGTGCGACGGAGTTGCCGATGTTCTGGCGTGGCTGGCTTTGAGGCTGCAAGGGTAATTCCGGTGATGACAGTGAGCGCGATTATTCACGGAGGCCCGCTTTGCAGGAGAAGGAGAACAGGAGCATGCAACAAGATCAGATGGATAATGAGACGAAGGTACTCCTACCTCTGCTCCGTCCTAGTTGTTCCGTGTCTGCCAGCTTGTGCGTGGCGGGGGAAAAATGGCATGGTGAACGACAAGCGGGGTGTCTCTGGTGTTCTTACATTCTGTTGATCATCTCGACCGTTGTTCATACGATTTGAGCACGGCACAAAAAGTGGCGCAAAGACGATGTATGTCCGCATGTTCGTGTGAGCTTGTGGACACCTCCTCTTGTTTTCCCCAGCGATTCTCACGCCTGCAGAGATCGAATGGCCCGTGCTGAAGAGGGAATGGGAGTGCGTCACTGCGTTCACTTGCACAAGGATATCCAGAGTCGCCAACCGAATGGTGTTAGGCTTACCACATGCGGTCGTGGACGCAGAACACGCAACTCAAGATGAACAGAGAGCGTTGGTGTTGTGAACGCGACGGAGACGCAAGCTAGATGGCTTGCTCGATAGGATACATCAGAAGTGCAAGGTGTACTCCGTAGAGATGCCGCACCTTTGAACAGCGAACAGCTACGCGTTCTAAATGAACAGACATACACCTACTTACAAGCATACGCAATTACAGTCAGGCATACACCTATATATACTGTCCCTCCTTCCCCCATTTTTGACCTCGGATCAGAGAAGTTCCAAAGGCGTCATGAAGGATAAGAACAAACCCCCTTTCGAAAGCACAACACCTGGCCACGTTTGCAAATCAACTCGACAGATCATCCCAATATAAAGTCTTACTTTAGAGTCTACGACAAAAGTGCAAACACAATTGCAACCGGAACAACACACAGTCCAAGACCCCAAAGACAGAGCCTACGAGAAAGCCAAGCTCACCCGATACAACAGCATAATGGCGAACCACTCCGTGAACGGTACCGGCAATGGCATCAACGGGCACTCCCGGCCACGCAACTACATCGGCAGGGATTCTCCCCCGGATAGCACTGCTCGTGGCCTTGACAGGCTCCCGGAGCCACGCCAAGTCAGGTTCACGGATCCACGCGAAATCTTCGTGGGAAACCCTGACCTCTGCATTGCCATGGCGCCACCACAATCGACAACAGAGACGACGACCCCTCAGGTCGTTGAAGTCACGCTCGAGCAGTTTCGAGATTTCCTGGATTGCCGGCAAGAGCAGGCTGCGTTGCACCAGGCGGATGCCTCCGACGCAAATGAAGTGGCCACTGCAGGGGGAAGTGTTGGGCCTGTCCCCCGCTTGTCCATTTACTGCAGCCCCGAGCAGTGGTGGCAGCTTCAAGCTGACTTCCCGGAGGAATGCTTGTGGAGCATACCTATGAGTTGGGGAACAGAGGGGGATGTCGAGGCTGCCGCCGCCGCTGCCCTCGTTCATCACGATTAGGTACTTGTCGCTGGAGGTTAAGATGGTTTGAGGATCAAGCCGATAGACGCCAGAAAAAGTCGTATAGGAGGAATTGACGCGATGCGCTTCTAGTCTAGTCTAGACTCTAGAGAAGCGGAATATTTATCGACTGCCCGATTACCTCTCCGTATACCTGTCCTTGAAAATTCCGTCCAACTCGTGTATTTTCCTCGTTCTTGAGCCTGTTATCAACCCTGCGTAACAGGCAAATTTGTTGGAATAGCGACTATGAAGAACTGATGAATGTCAATTGAAACACAACAATTGACTGTAGCTCCCAAGGTTCTTTTGAGATGTGAGTGTTCAAGGTTGCTCCTTTAACTCTTGAACTCTGGGACCTTGAAGACCCTTGAAGAGCCTGCGTTATTTAAGTATCTGTTGTACATCTCTGACGAATGCGTGAGGTTTCTTTCTTTGTGCTCCTGCACCAATTGGCAATCTCCTGCTACATAAGTGCTCAGTGCTCTGGAATGTCTCAGGTGGGCTGACTGTAACTTTGTAGCGTAACTCTTCACTGGCTATCTTGTAGCTACTTATCAAGGATTCAATTTGACAACCTGTATCTGATTCGAGTTCTCAAGGTTCACCTATTTGAGCGTCGGCTCGTAGGGGAATCAGTCTGATCAGACAACGACTATCCATGTAAAACGAGCAGCCAATGAGATTATGAGTCTGTGTGCCGTGGTATTTTGTATGAGCCTGTGCATTCTGATTTTATGTTCTATCAATGAAGACCGAAGAAGGGGGGATGGTTAGGAGATCGAACATCTAGTGCGGAGTAGAAGCTTGTGGTGTCGTGATCTGGCTCTTTGTGGAGATCTTCCCGCATGTGTGACGTGCTGAGCGTTTCCAACGATTTCAACATCGAGTTCGAGTTTCAACGTCGTCGTCTTCTAATTTCTCGACCTTCGAATCTGCCGCTGCGCCATACAGTTACACAGTATACTTGCTCGTTGTGCATGTCTTGTTGTAGCCCTTTGCCCCCGCCACGAGAATTTCTCCGGACTTCAAAGTTCAAGTTCAAACATCCTCGACCAAAAGATCATAGAGGTGATTGATTACATTACTCTTAATGTTTTAGCTAGTACTTCAGGTCATCTTCTCGGATGAGTGCTCCGTTGCACTTGCAAGTGAGGGCCACAAGGCACCCCAATATATTTTTGCAAAGCCCCTTGAGAGGTACAAGAAGAGCCTCGTTAACCTTTCTATTCACGTCAAGCTGCGTTTGTCAATAATTGTTTGGGGAGGGGGGGCAATCTTCCGGACAGGTCACAGCCCTCTTGTCATAATAGAATGTGATGACACGGCCCGAAGGCGAGGATACACAGCCAGGAGTTACCAGAAAGCTTTGTCGGAAGGTCTTCTTCCAATCCACGATGGAACGAGGCAGTTCCAACAAGACGATGCCTCGATGCATAATTTTGGCGGCACGCTTGAGTGGCCGCTTGAAAACATGGTCCAGTGATCAGATTAACCGCCACATTCGCCGGATTTCAACCATGTTGAGCACGTTTTGAAAGGCCCTCAAGCTGAAGTTACTTAAAAGATTCCCCGACCTGAATGACTTAAGAACAGATACATGTCAACTTATCAAGACGTATATCATAAGTAAAGTTGGGTGCACTCGTCGTGGTGGTCACAATCGAAGCCTTGATTCAATGTCTTGATTCCATCGTTTCAGAGTAAGGAGTGGAGCAATGACGTAGTGGGAATCGGGACATGAGTTGGACGATTACGGAGTATGAGGTATGTACGGAGGATGTATGTGTATACTCCGTAGGTACATAGTAGAAAAGACTCAAGAGCTTTGAGCCACAAATGGAGAACTTCAGACTTGCCTAATAGGTAGGCAATTCGCAAAGCGATAAAAGTTCCTTTCTTTGGAGTTGGATTTGAGACCCTGAAGGCTGTTGGCTGCGTCCGCCGTCCGGCCCCGGACTGCGAATCGTGATTCGTGTGTGTGCATACGGAGTAGCGGCTAGATCTAAGAGTGACATATCATCATGTACATAGGTACCTATATTGATGTAGGTATATGTACATATACATATCGGAAGTACAGAAGTCATTTGCCATCCAGATTCCAAGCCACGGGATGCCGTGGGGGAACCCTGATTCGTGTCACCCCGAGTTCAACCAGTTGCCATTGCGGGAAGGACCACATAGGGTGATGAAAGCCGGGGATCGCACCGATACGGAGGATGTCCCGGCGGGGGAAACCGACGAGTCACGACAACCTCGAGGCTCGTATGAGGTATGTACCTATGTATGTCATAGGTACATTCATGCGGATTCGTATGTCCATACAATTGAGGCAATCAACGTATGTACTTCTGTTGATAGGTACCTACACCGTAAATCAATTGTTGCAAAGTGCTGCAACTTGCAAGCGAGAAATCCTAGGTATGTAGAGAGGATCGACGACGTAAGGATCGACGTGCAGAGGCATGCATATGTAAGTGAAAAGCGGGCATGACTGGTCAGTCACCGACTCACCGTGGTTGGCAATGGGCAATGACAGGCATCGTAGCGAGAATGCGCGAGAATACGCCGCTTCCCACAGATGGATACATTATTAGACTCCTTCCAAGCTCCTCCAGTGACCTCCACACGTGGGCCAGTTTGGCTCGCAGGAGGAGGGAGGAGTCGGAGGACTCAGGAAGGAGGAGGGAGGAGGGAGGAAGCAACTCGGATGTCGTGGTTGGCCTGTGTCGACTGGCTCAGTATGGTTTATTAATGTGGTTTCGTCTGGGCTTCATCAACTGACTGCACTTGATTTCAACCAACTTCGTCTTGCACTGGTCTGACTTCATCTGACTTTAATGAAGTCAATGACTTCGTCTGGCTCCGTATTTCCTCCACCTGCATGCCTGCCGAGTACATACATACCTAGCCGACCCAAGACGAGAAGCAGGTGCATTAGTGTCGGTGCTGGCGCGTTCAACTAGCATTCGCGAGAGTTCACGTGAATTCAACTCGACCGGCATTGGCGGCCTTCGTTGCGCATTATGAGCTTGGGACTCCAAGAGGCATCACGTCACCCGCCCCACCCGGTGAGTTGGCGCGGAATGCTGACACTGACAGGAACACGCGTCTCCTTTCTAAAAAATCACAGGGCGGTTCGTGGCGCTCTACTCAGCTTTGTCTCTCCGAATAACCTTCGTTGCGGCATCGGAGGCTCTTTGTCTGAACACTGTTGGTCTGTGTGGCGCAGCCCCTTCACGTTACATCGCGTTGCCGCCTCTCGCATCGCAAATCGGCACAAAACTGCGCACACACGCTCAAGTTCTCAACGCAGATAATGTAGGAATACCTAGGTAGGCAGAGAGGCAATGGCAGAGGAAAGAGTCAAGACTCAAGACATGAACTGTGACGAACATCATCGAGTCAGGACACCGCCATTTACACAACACACACGGCCCGCTTGCCTTTTTGGCTCAACGGGGCCCCGCGCGGCGTACGGAGTAGGCTGTAGCGTAGTGCGAGTCGTTGTGTACATACTCCGTGAGTCCGTACATACCTACATACATACATACTTGGCGAGCCACTCAGGGGCCACCATGCGATAGGAAGCTAAACCTCTTTTGTCAGCCGACCTGAAGCTTGCCTGCTCCTGTTTCTGCTCGACGCGTTTGTAACTTGTGAAGTTGTGTGTCGCAGCTGCTAGCCTCAACTCCAGCCAGCTGCCACGCCAAGCCCGCGAAACAAAACAAAAGTCCAAAAGATACAATTGTGGAAGCCTTCCATTCCCATCCTCGGTTGCACCAGGTGCATTGCCAGTGCGTGTCCGCCGCTGGTCCTCGGTTGCATCATTGGATGGCGACGTTCCGAGAAGTTGACAACCAATTCGTGAATCAGAGACTCCAACGATCCAGACGGTCCAACGGCCCACGGGTGGATCTAGTCAGGGGGAACCGGGGGAACCCCCACGACGGAGTCCCCTTTGTTTCTGACAGTCAGTCAGCGCGCGATATTGTGAATTTGTGCACACAAAAAAACAATATCTCGGCTTCGTGCTACATACCTACATACCGACACGCGACTCTATCCCACGCCTTTCTTTTTCAACCGATCGAACATCTAGGGGGAAAAGAAAACAAACGGGAGCAAGCCAAATCTAAGGAAAAGAAGCCCAACAAAAGAGCTTCTCGCCGGTCTCCGCCCATTGTCTCATCCGCCCTCTCGACCTCACGCCTTGGCTGGTTCAGTCGCGACTCGCATGCAACCGTCCATCGCCAGTGGCAGCAGCACCACTCATGGAGCCTGTCCCTGAGACGGAGCGCATGGAGGCGTTCAGGTCGTCACCCGTGCCGTCACTTTTGCTGAGAAGCAAGCCGCCTGGCATTCCACCACTCCAACTCGACGTGGCGAGGAAACCGCCTACATTACGTCGAAGCACCGACCCGAGCCCGACCACACCGACATCCCCTTCATGGGGTCCTTCGTCGACTGCTCTTCCGTACAGACCTCGAACTACCTCACCTTTGTCGGGCCACACGAGATCACGATCCGCCGCGAATCCAATCTCCTCCATGTCCCGAACGCAGTCCTTGCCCGGTCTCGGCGGCTCTAGTCGAATCTTGCACTCGCCGCAGCTTCGTCAACCCGGGAGTCCGTCGACCTCGGGCTCGCCAAGCCGAGTGCGGGCGCGCAAGAAGTCTGCGGACGAGGCCTTTCCCAACATGTCCCCGATACGAACGAGCGTTCTCGACTACGACAAGAGGCCACCAACGGCTGAAGAGGGTAGCTCACCTGTGTTCGGATCAGCCACGGTACCATCGGATCGTGTCCGAAGACCATCCTCGCCGTTTCGAAGCATGCCGCCTCCGAGCCCAAGCACTCTCTCACTATTTCCTTCCACGCCAACGTCTGCTTCGTCTTTCCGCTCATACGATATGCTCTCTATGGGCTCTAGCGGCAGTTTATCCTCTGTGCCATCGACTCCAACGTCGGCCCGGTCCCGCAGCCCAAGTATTTCGAGTTTGGAGACGATTCCCGACTCGCCCGACGCGGAAGAGGCGGCCCTAGAAGCCGAGAAAATTGCTCAACTCAAGGCGGCAGCCGACGCGGTCGCCGAGACGAGCGAAGATGCAGAAGGGAAGGGCCGGGCGATGGATGCTCACCCGCGAGGTCGAACGTTGATCTACGGATCGAGAGACAAGCGAAAACGCTGGAGCGTCTGCGGAGCCGAGCGACGCGGAGACTTAGACCTGGAAACAATCTGGGAGGACTAGAGAAACGGAGTGTGAAGCAGAAGTGACGAATGGAATTTCTACGTTTTTTAAAAAAAAAGTCGCAGATGAAGGAAGAAGGGGTGGAAGACAACGAGATGAGAAACGTGAGGACGAAAGACGAAGGGATGAGGGATGAAAGGATGAAATGAGAATGTGTTCATGGGCGTTACTTTCCTTTTTATTTTTCGCTTTCAGCTCAAGCCAACCTGCACGAGTCGGCGAGTGGCTTTTTCTTTTCCTATGTTCATTTTATGCACGAATAGCGGGCCTGTTGATTCGATTGTAGTATAGTTCTCCTGTTAGCTTATGGGGTGAGAGGGGCACTTGCGCCGATTTTAGCAGATGTTGATGGCAAGCCAGACTATGGAATCGTTGAGACTAGACCTGAGGGATGAGATGGGGTGGGATGAGATGAGCAGGAGGCAAACGTAGCCACGATGTCTTGATACCCTGAAGAGAGTGTTTTTGTATTGTACATTCTTTGCTTGCGTGCCTTGTAGGTGACGTGGATGAGCTGCTTCGACTAGGCATTGCTACGGGCTCTGACGCTGGCTTATGAAAATAAATGGCATGACGGGATGACCAAAGACATCAACCTATGCACCACACTAAGTGAGACCAACGACGGCATCACCATGGCCATCACCATCACTAGTACTGACTGAGAATTGCACCAAGGCCATGACCATGACTTACTTATCGCCATACCAACTTACGCACCGGCCTACCTACCTATCCCTTCCCTTGCCTAATTAATCACTCTTTCATCACCAAATCCTCCGGCCCAAACGACATGGGCAGCAACTACACCGCGTCAGCCAACCACAGCATACGAACCGGCGCGCCGCCTATGAAGACGAAAACAAGAAAGAGGGCTAGACAGAGAAACATGGGAATATAGGGGGGAAAAGAGAATAAAAAGGGTGATACCTCTTCCAGCGTCTTGACCACATAATTTCCATCCTTGTCAAACATGTAAATCGGCATACTGAGCTTGCAAAACTCGCGAATACTATCCACGTAGCTGTTAGTGACGCCGCATATCCCCCCTCCCCCTCCTCCTCCTCCTTCTCCTCCTTCTCCTCCTTCTCCCTCCTCCTCATATGTATCAAAGAACCAGAACCCAGACCGCAACACCCCTTCTCTGCCCTCTGCAAACAACAAAGACCCTGTAAATGAACTCCCCCGTGAAGAAAAAAAACCCCCGCGAACAAACCGCCCATCACTCACAACTGTCTACACATCCCACACGGACTAGCCGCAGGCCTCACATCCGTCGCCACCCCCAACGCCCTCACACCTCCACCCTTGACCAGATCCCTAACCTCCTTCTCCCCCGTGACGGCCTTTCCCAGTGCGACTCTCTCGGCGCAGGTACCGACCGGGTAGGCCGCGTTTTCGACATTAGCCCCCGTGATGATGAGGGGGCTCGAGGAGTCAGCGGAGGGGGAGGGGCAGAGGAGGAGGGCGGCACCGACGCGGAAGTCGCTGTAGGGGCAGTAGGCTGTGTCTTTGGCGGCGAAGGCGGCGTGTCGGAGGGTGGTGATCTGTTCGGGGGAGAGAGGGGGAAGGACGTGGGAGGACATAGTTTTTTTGTTTTTTTGTTTTTTGTTTTTTTTTGGTGAGGGCGCAGATAGGTATTCGCAGGAAGGGCCTGCCTTTTTGGTGGTTGTCCGTTGGCGTTGGGACTCGGATTGGTTGTTTTGCTGTGAGGGCGTTGTGACCGGAACAAGGCCTTGGTTCTGGACGCTGGGGCCGTGCAGAAATGCAAACAATTGAATGATGGGCGGGCCCGCGATGGGAAGGGGTGCGATAAGGCTGATGAAGGAAGTCGCGACGTTGCGATGGAGAGATTGAGGTGGTGACATGGGCACTGGGCAGGTGGAAAAAGTGGGTTTGGAGCTTGGACTCGGGAGTCGGGAGTCGGGACTCGGGACTCGGGAGGCTGTACTCCGTGAATCGTAATTTTGATTCTTTTCAATTGATGAGATCGTAATTCTCTCGCTGCTATGGAGTTGGAAAAAAATTGCTTGAAGCTGTGCATTTAGAATATGCCGTCAATTTCAACATGTCATCCATTTGTGCCGCTCTTTATCCGGCGTCATCTCGAAGACGTCTAATGCTCCATCCTTGTTCTGTATCACAGCTTCTGTAGGTACATACAGTAATCCTATTCGTCCCGGGACTACACATACCTATGTACCTAACTCGGGTGTCCTATTCAAAAGGTTACACTCACGAGTACTGTAGCTCCAATTTTCATGCTGATTTCCCGATTCTCTGCACATACCTAATTCGAAACTTTATCAAATATGTACATACCCTGTGCATTTCGGGCCATTATTGAAGAAGGGCGCCAATTTGGAGTGCGGGATCGGCTACGTACTCCGTACCCGTCCGTGGACCTCACGGCACTCAGACATCAGGATTTATACACACATACTCGGGCGACACGACCACTAACTTGTTCCAGCATTCCCACCAACATGCCAAATCTGATGAGGGCGGTGTTAACAAATTCAGGCAGTCGACTTTCGCGCCTGTTTGTGACGCTATCGCAGCCTCCATTGGCAAAGCCGGCTCCCCGTCAATTCCTAGAAGAACCCGATAATTACAAACATTCAACCCTCAGCAATTTCAGGGTCACGTATCGTTGGAATCTGCGTCATCAGTAAGTGAAATTCGTGAATTTTCCCGGGCAAAAGAGAACCTACTTCAAGTCGTTGGCGAGCCAAACTGTAGAGTATTGTCCGTACCCTAATTTTCCCAGGATACTGTATCGGCCAAAATCAAATACGTCTCCGAGCGAGACAGGATGATAGTCTTCATTTTCGTAAACTTCTTCGTCCACTAATTGTTGACGGGGAACAGGATTCGGCGATGGAAGATGCTGCAGTAGCGGCACCAGGATACGCGAAACTCGACGGCGCGCATTTGCTAAGATGACTCTCATTGGTTTTATCATGTTGCTGGAATTGAAAATTCTGGAGAAGTGGTGGTAGTTGGCAGGTTCCAGCACAGTCATCGGTTCTAAAAAAGAAAAGAAAAGGACGAAAAGATTCAAGATTTAAATTCAGTGGCAGGTGCCTGTGTGACCTGGCCCAACTGCCCAGGTAATATCAGCAGTACACAAAACCACCGCGCAGGATTTTGAAACCACCGCTGCTGGAAACGCCGAGAACTAGGTACCTATCTGAGAGATCTGAGATGGTCAGTATGCCTTATATGAGCAGTGAGACGACATCTCCCTCTTTCCTTCTCCCCTCGTCCTTTCCTCCGATCTTTAGCTACCTTGAGCCTGAATACAAAAGTTTTACCGTTTGCATATCGATCCACCCCATATTCAGCTATTAGTAATTTATTGTATACTTGTACATGGAACTGGTGGAAGTTGGAACAGATCCAAAAGGCATGATATCCGATTCACTGAGGGGGATCGGGCTGGCTACCAAGATGGCAAGATTCAGTATTTATAGCTCAAGTGTAGTGGAAAATGAGAGGTGTGCGATGTGAGACCACATGGGAAACAGATTTAGTGTACATAGGTAGTCACACGATCTTGTTGGAAAATCTCGCCGTTGTGACGCCACCGTGACTCAACCGAGCCCCATTGGCGGCTCGGAGTGAAGCTGGAACAGGAGCCTCACGACGTATCGAATATATATGTTGGTTTGCCTCAACAGTGAACACGCTATCCTTTAGCCAGGACATGACAATTGTACACACTGACATATACGTAGGTACTGTGCGGTACAACAAGTCGTTCCTACGTAGACGCTGTCTCCACTGTGAAAAGAACTAAATCAAAGAATATGTATCTGCCTATCAATCTCTCTTGTCATTACGCCTTATATCTCGCCTCCGCCACGTATCGTCCAAACATATGATAAATAAGAAAAGAAAAGAAGGGCGATCCTTGGGCATATCCACCAAACTAAACACCATCCTCTCCAAACTCTAGCTCCCTCGTATCGTACATGTATAAATCTTTATCTATAGATTTGTTTTAGAACAAAAAGATAGTAAACCCAATACGCCGTGCCACAGCCATTAGAAACGACAAATCAACCGATTACTTCCTCACCCCCCGCGCATTCACCTCTCCCCTCTCCCCAATATTGAGCACCTTCCTACAATCAGGACAATACCACTTCGTCGTCCGCGCAGGAATATCCTCAAGGCCTACACATTCGAGATGAAACCATTCGCGCTCGCAATGCTGTATATCGAGCGGACAAAGCTCGTATAGTCAGTAAGTGCACTCCTATAAAAGAAAATCTCACCTTTCTTCTTCAGAAGGACTGGGGGCCGCCAGAAACAAATCAGGAAACGTACATCGAGATTATCGCACTGAATCATAGTGCCAAAACTGACTCTATTACAGAGACAATAGCGTGGCTCTTCGGGATCAATCGGCTGTCCCTCATCATCCACCTCCTCCATCTCCGACTCCAGTCCCTGCTGACCCTTTTCCTTTTTCGTCGCCCGCGCTTTCTTCTTCGGCGCAGCCTTACGGGTGCCTACAGCGCTGCTTCCGCCGCTGTTAGTGGTACTAACAACACCAGGGGCGGGACGCTTGGCTCGTTTCGCAGGCTGCTTCAACTCAGGGGCTGGTGTGGCGCGCGCTGCGCTGGCGCGACGAGGCCGGTCGGCGGCAAGAGACAGGGGCTCTTGACTTGGTGCTTTGCTTCGCGAGCATGGTCGACGGACTGTTGTAGTACTACTGTCCGGAATGGGTAAAACTGCAGAGCTTGGTGTTTGGCTGCGTGTGGGGGGTCGAATGGGTAATGTGCCAGGAGGTGATGACTGAAGTTGTAAGCGCCTGGCCATGTCTGAGCGAGTCTCGCGCTTGGGCCCGTCTCGGCTTGGGGCTGCCACCGGCATGATGGACTTTTTTGTATCCGTGCGAGGTAACGGCACGGGCGTTTCCGCCGGTGGCTTGATGGGTATGGTTGTGGTGAGGGTGGTGGAGTTGGCGTTGTTATAGTGATTGCTACGGTGATTACTGTTATTATTGATATCAGTGTCATGTTCATTTTCATTGTTTTCGTTGTTTTCGTTGTCGTCGTTGTCATTGGTGTCAATGGTGTCATCGTTGTCGTTATTGATGTTGTTTGCAGTCGTGTTGGGGCTACTGGCTGAACGCGGTGATGACAATGACGAAAGAGTTGAGTTCTGAATAGAAATAGGAATAGGAGCCGGCATTTGTGCATGCGCAGGGACTGGTACAGCAACACTAGGTGGCAGGAGGTCTTGCTGAAGCGATTCCTTGACTGGGTCATCCGCGCTGCTTGAGCCTCCGGCTATGCTGCCATGGGCAATGTTGCTATTGCTAGAGTCCGTCGCTGCCACACTACTCTGGCTCATGCCAGAAAGCAGGGGTGGAGGAATCGGAGTTTCCAGCTTGCTACGTTTTGGCTGTGGTTGTGACGTGGGTGCAGCCATCACCATCTCACCAGACTCGGCTACTGTTGCACCATGATCAACACTCCCCAAGACTCTCTTCCTTTTGCCCTTGTGCCGAGGAGTGCTTCTTGACTTTGCCCTAGACATACTGCTGCATTCTGAAGCAGCTTTTGAATCCTGGGTATCCTCAATGTCCTTGGTGCCATTGGCATCCTTGGCATCTTTGGTATCTGTGGTATCTTCGGCATCTTTGGTATCTTCGGCATCTTTGGTATCTTCGGCATCTTTGGTATCTTCGGCATCTTTGGTATCTTCGGCATCTTTGGTATCCTTGGCTTCCTGGGAATCATTCATGTCCTTGGAATCATTCGTGTCCTTAGAATCATTCGTGTCTTTGAAACCATTCATGTCCTTGGAATCATTCGTGTCCTTGAAATCATTCGTGTCCTTGATGTCCTTGGCGTCTCGTGATCCACCCGAGGGGTCCAACTTGGCATCGCTCTCATCGTTTCCCATGGAGAGCTTAGCAGCGTGGGCCATCTGCATAGCAGATTCTTCTGCCTCTTGCGCCGCCTGTTTCGCGAGGGCCTCCCTCTTGAGCTTTTTGGCTTCGTTGAGTTTCATGCCCCGATTACTAGTCGGGACTTCCTCGCTCCCAATCGATTTGGCGTTGATAGCACCGGCGGGCAGATGCGGAGCCCCTGAAGTATTGTCAACCACCAGCGAGGGGATTTTGACGTCGAATTCCTTTCCCTCTTCTTCCGCCTTCTTTTTGGCCTCCCGATACTCGTCGGGCCCTCGGCCTAGTGCTTTGAGTTCCCTTGCCACCATGGTCTCGCTTGGTGTCCAGGTGGCATTCTTCTTCATGCGCTTTCGCAACTTGGCCAGCTCATAATCGGTAAGTTGCAGCCAAGGAGCATCTCCACTTCCAATGACAGCATTTTCCGGAGGCGGATGCAGAAGTGCGGCAGCATTGGCGATTGCAGCAGCGCTCAGTGCTGCCGAGGAATGACTCGCGGGACGTGCTGAACCCTTATTCGACTTGGGTGTTTTGTTGGACACGATTCTGATCCGTGGAGTGGCCGGGATTCTTCGCGCACTAGCACCGTGAATGTCCGAGTCGTCATCCGTACTTATATCGCTATCGTCAGTGCCCGTGTCATATTCAATCTCGTACGGCGCCAGAACTTCGCCGGGAACGGTCACTTTCGGGATTCGATGTCGTCGAATCTTGTGTCCGTCTTCTCCCACGGGTACTTTTGAGCGGACCGCTTGCGGCGACTTGGACATGACGGGGCTTTTGGGCTCCTCGGTTGGATAATTCTTCATCATGTCCTGTAGCTTTTCCTTCAATACTTTTATCTTGTTGTAGTGCCGCTCCACGTTCTCGGCCATCCTTACAGCCTCGTCGTGGGCATAGACTCTTGAGCTCATGGCTTGGTCAAGCTTGTCGGATATGTCGGCACGAAGACTGACGGAGGAGGGCCGGTCCTCCGCAGCAAGATTCGGCAGATTACCCCAAGTCGTTGTTAGAGTATCTAGCTTGATCGATGCCTCGGCGTACATTTCATCCAGTTTTCCAATCAGCGTGAGAGATCGAATTACGTCAGAAGGCAGGTATTCGGTAAAATCCAGAAAGTCGGAGACGGTGGTCTGAGCATCGGGATCGGCGCGAGGCATCAGGGTCTTGTCGACGATTTCAGAGGTCGTTTCTGCGGCTGCTCGGTTGATCGCGATGGTGTCTTTCGGCGATGTAACACCATCAGCCTCGTTGGCCACGCCTTGATCTGTGCCGGAGACGGCCATAGCGCGCTCGCCGGGCTATGGGCCCAGAAAGATCGAGCAAGTGCGAGAAGCTCGTTGATGGAGTTGATGGGGAGGGATAGCGTAGAAGACACAGAAGGCCTGAGTTGGTGATGGGCGGTTTCCGTGCCGTTCCTGGACGGCCATTTGTTCCTGTCCTTGTCTCGGGCGATGATGGTCTGTCACGATCCGCCGTGAGTGCAGCCCTGGCGTGTCCTGAGTTGGGCTTGCAAGTTGCGCCTGGAAGTCTGGATTGCTGGGAATTCCAATGGCCCCAGGCCAACATCCACAGCGGCTACCCACAGGTGACAGGACACGCATCCTTATCGGCAAGCTTACTCCGTACTCCGTTAGGTACATACATTACGCACACAATGCACTTGTTACGTAAGCTAGCTATCGGGATTCGCAACTTTTCTTCGTGTCACGGTCCACGGATGCTCCAGAAAATTTCTCCTCTTTGCAAACTCATGTACTCCGTACGATGACACGATTTGAAGAAGCGAGAAGAACGGCAGGAGGGAAAATCAATTCTGACTGGTTGAAAGATTTGAAGCTTTGCTGCTCACCGGAACCTCGTTACATAGCGGTTATCTGCTTCCAAGCAGACCAAGAAGCAAGCGAACGTATTTCGCAGAGCCCGTATCTCTTCCTCGTCGATCTTGGCAACAAGCTTGTTGTGCAGCGTCAACCTTTGCCCCTTCTCCCTCCGTTCACCACTTCTTCTTTTCTCGTGATGAAAAGTTTCTGAACGCCAAGAAACGAGGGAACGACTCCGCTGAATTCCAAGTTCCACTCAGGTTCCTTTTCTCTCAAAGTTTCATGGACTGTGACACAGTACCTCCATGGGGCACAGTACCACCTCCTCGAACCTCTTCGAAGTACATATGTATACGAATACGTCGGGCAGAAGCATTGGCACCATCCAAGTCGCCTGCTACATAGGTACATACGGAGACATTCACGTACCTACATCATGAGGATCTGATGGAAGAGTCGCGACTCGCGACCGTGTCCTTGTATTGTCTAGTCCATTGATTGGTCGGATGCTGTACCTCAGCCACGTGATCCAAGGATACCGGTGTCACGTGACCGCGGCTGAGTCTGCACAGTCTACCGACCGGCGACTTTGCTGTGCCCTTCTTCTTCTTCTTTTCTTCTTCCAGCCGTGGCATGTGCGAGCGGAACTGCCATCCCGAAGTCGCTCTACAACAACAACAAAGGGAAGGAAAAGGATCACCCTATTGAGATCATCGGTGTGCCTCTTGTCCGGTTCGAGTTATCGGCTTTATCATTTTCATCAAGCCAATAGAAGACGACGCCTTCCTGCCATCAGCGCTCTCGTTCTCGTTGTCGTAACGTTGCCATCGCCGCTTTCTACCCTCACAGAAACCTGTTTTCCTGCTAACAAGAAAGCCTCAACGGCATCGCGACTTCGGTCCCTGATCCAGCCGTGATGGATCTCGTCAAGCGTCAGGGAAATTCCCGTTGCCACTCCGGGCGAGTAAGGTTGTCGGTATTCGCGACTGTGGAAGTGTCCTACGTCGAAGCAGATGGCTGTGTCGAAGTCATCAGTGACGTCTAGTGTTGCCTCCCTCGTTAGTTATGTATAATTCTGCCCAACAGGGAAAAGATTAAAAGATTATCTTTTCTCTGTCAGGCAGGTCGAGGGATTCTGCCTTGACCAACTACGCTAGGAGACTTTTACAGTCTTGAGTACCGGCAGCCCTACTCGCCCGAAGCGCCAACGAGAATTTCCCCTACACCAGGTAAGATCCATCACGGCTGGATCAAGGACCGAAGTCGTGATGCCGTTATGGCCAACTTGGACGGAACCACACGTCCAAGTAGCGTTTTCCTCATCTCATGCTTGTCTGTTCGAATCTTCGCCCAAGGTGAGAAAACGTGACTTCGCACAAGAAAAAACAACTGCCCGCTCGGTTTGTTCCACGAGCCACGGATAATGCCAGCGCAGGAAGATTGAAGCCACCCAATGTCTCGTGCCAATGTCTCGTGCAGTGCAAGTGCCGTGCGAGTCGACGGAAAGAGCTTGAAGCTCTCATTCACCAGCAGCATGAATCGCAAGACAGTTCATAGAATGGGGTCGCCGTCGGGTTTCGCCCTAGGCGTCTCAGTGACGGGCTCGTTACGATCCGACTAGGTCACACGCATTGATCAATGATAATTTTCAATCTAGCCTAGTAACAGAATCAAGTTTCACTCTCCTTCTAGTCAAGCTTCTCTGCGCCATTGCCTCCCTTCTCAACAAGGCTCGAGATGGACATCCGTGGACCGTCCACAAGACAAACATGTGATAATGCAACATTGGGCGTCGTAGCCCTCCCAGTCGAGCTGCCACCCTCGCACCTCAGGCCATGCTAGGCCCATGATGAACGGGAGCTGGCCGAGCCGAGCTTAAGGCGCTCGCACTGTACTCTGCAAATGAGACCTGTACAGGCATCCCCAGAAAATCCCACACGCAGGTTTCCATTTATTCACTACGCCAACACCGATGCAGAGAGAGGGAGAGAGAGGGTCTTTAGTTGCTTAATCAGTTGCTTAATTGGGGAGGCGTGAGC
>SRPX01000538.1:0-17173 GCA_018360215.1 Claviceps spartinae
GAAGAACCTGGGATTAGCCCTGCACACCCTAGTATGCCCAAAACTGGGACGCAGCGGTGTAAAATATAACAACAACAACAACAACAACAACTCCGTACCAGGATGACCATGGCAAATTTCTCATCTTCATATTGAATCCAAGCCCAGTATCGGGACGTTTCTGCACTTTCAATAAATCTCTCAGGCAGGGGTGACGGGGATATTTCGGGACTGGACAAAGGCAGGGCAACAAGGTACGTGGACGTGTGTACATACTTAGGGCCTTCACGTCTCGCGAGTCGCAACAGATGGGAATTATACTGGAGTCTGGGAATCAATCGGGATGGACGCAAAGCCAGCAGAGTTCTTCGAACCAACAACTCCAAAAAAACATTTTTTGTTGTCAGCGTGGACTCGGAGTCACCGACTGAGCAAAAACATGGCTGGGAGCCCCCATCGGGCCTACGCCATAAGATCGGAAACCGGCAACGATTTGCTGGATCCTTCAAGAAAAACACAATTATGTATCCAGACCGACACTGTAAGCAGCATTCTTTAGTGCATTATGTGCGTTGTATTATAGAGCCAATGAGAGGAATGACAGTGGAAATTGGAGGGGAAATTACCGTGGGAATTGCAAGTGGGATTGCAGCTGTAGCCCGGCCCACTGACTTGACAACTCACGAGTGGACTTCCTTCCTGTCTTGAACAGCCAATTACATGCATCGCGGTCGACGGGTTGTGAATCGTGATGACTTCGCTTTTTGAAGGATTGAAGCGAACAGCATGATAGATGCGGATGCCGCTTACCGCCCGGCGACAGATTATTGAGACCGAGGCCTTTTCTGCGGCCTGCTCTGAGACATCCATCATGGGGCAGCTTGTGGTCAGTATCGTCGATCTGGCCCTTAACTGGGCTCACCGTACAACAGCAAGCAGTGCTGCATCTGCTTGTCTGAGCCTGCGGGCTTTGGAAGTCAACCAGAGACGTGGATTGGCCATTATGAGATGCCATCGACTAAACCTTCGGGCGACGACCGATTGTCTGAGACATTAGGCTTCCAGATTCCAGATTTGACTCCCATGGCCGAGAAATGTCAACGTCGCAGCGTCCATTCATTGCAGTTTTACTGTTTGCCTTGCAGCTGCTCCACGCATCACGAGCGGGGTACATATGTACTGTTACCTTCTCTGTACCTTAGATAGGTAGCTTAGTACCTGGTAGGTGCCAATACGGATATCTCACGGCGCAGCAGAGGAGCTCTGCAGCGGCAATAACTGTCTCCTTCTCTCCTTTATTTCCTTCTTTCTTCTTTTCTTCTTCCATTCCCCCCTTTTCTCTCCCTTTTCTTTTTGTGTACTCGACCAGAATTTCAGCCCTGAAGGCAGTTCCGTGAGGTCGGCAAAACCCATCGTGTCATCGAGATGGGATCGAGACGCTAGATTGAATTTGTGGGTGAGAGCTCCACCGCGAGCAAATGGGCATAAGAAGGCGAGTAATGATCTCTCAATGTATGTATCACGACAATCCTTGTTGTTCCCATGCAGCCACGCTTGCCGTCGCCAGCTGCCTGCCTCTGAATGATGAGTGGATGATGAATATCCGTAGGTACCTCTGGAGCACTGGTTTGTGCTCCAATCGGCCAGACGGGGATGATTTGAGCAGTCCGGGTGGGGCGGGGAGCGGGGAGGCTTGCGGCCTGTGCCTGTGCCTTGTGCCTGTGGCTGGACATGGATGCTGTTGTAGTTCTTCCATTCGTACGTGTCCGTACTCCGTAATAATAAGCTGGCCGTTTTGCTCTGTACATACCGGTACATACTCCGTATGTCCAGTACACATAACAGACACCAGTTGAACAAGGTTGAAGATCCGAGGCTAGCGGATGCATAAGCGGAATCCGATGTTCCCGATGCAGCGGTTTGCCAGCTGGGGCTCCAACTTCCAAGCCCCGCGCAGACACGGCTGGTATGTACCTTAGGTATTTACAGAGTATCCATCGTTTCCGACATTACCTACCTCTACAGGCTCTACGAGTCTACCTAAGTATTCCTCTACTCCGTACATCGATGCACTGGACCGCACGGCGTACTCGTAGCATGGCATGTAATTGCATAATGTCATCAAGTCGTCTGGTCCTTGTCTGCAGCGGCAGCCTTGAGCACCTCGGCCAAGTCGCTTGCAAGGAAGGCTCGGTCAGCGAGATGTCAGTCGGTTGGTTCCAACTTCGCAGCCTGACCTGACCTGACCTGCGGCCTGGGACATTTCCACAAGTATACAAACGGAGACAAGAGAGGCGACAAACAGACTCCAAAGTTCAAACAGACTGAGTTGAAGAGAGAGAAACAAATGAAGGAAGCGTTTTGGCGGAAGAAGGCGGCAGAGAGCGGCAGAAAGGGAGGGAACCAAGAGCTTCGTGTTGTTGCAATGCCCATGACTATCTCCCATCTAACAATGCAACCCTCCCCTCAAACGACGCCACGGCACCATCCCTGTCAGCCAATGCAAGGAACATGATGGTCGCCCTCGATATCATTGACTTGGGCCATTCTTGGCCGATGCGCCCGTTGTCGTATGTACGTACGGTCTTACGGTCTTACGGTCCTACGCGACTCGTTCGACTCTGCTGGGCCTGCTGTCAGCGCGTCTTGCTGCAGCTGAGAGCCTGATGAGTGAGGCCTTTCTTCTTCTTCTTGTTGTTGTTTTTGTTGTTGTCAACAAATGTCCAGTCAACCGTCCCGTCAACAGCCGTCCCGATGTTCGTATTCGTCCCGTCTCACCCATTGCTCTCTCCAGCATACATAACGCACCGCCGTCTCGCTTTCGCCATCATTAGTCGTTGAAGACCACAGATGCACGACATGTTTATGTGGCCGGCTAGTAGACAATTTTGCTTGCCCCCAGCCACACTGCTGTCCGCCCTTTGCCCCTTCATGACACGACCTCCCTCGGCATTTTACTCATCCATCAAATAACCAACACGCTGGCTCTGGAACCTGTTTCGCTTTGACTGAAAAATAGTCGCGACTTCTGACCGGATCGAATTGGCGCGAGACAATTCTATCAAGCCCGTCCCCTCAGCACCTGTTCTGTCTCACTGTATCAACTCACAGTGTAGACCCCTCTCTTTGAGAACCGCTATTATCAGCACGAAAGCTTGAAGCCTGAAGGCATACCCAGGACGCTGGACTACCCTTTTCATCGTGCGATACAACTACAGAATATACGCTCCGCGGGCCAGCGAGGCCTACCTGAGCCTTACCATGGCGCCCGCCGGACTTCTTATTGTCGCAGGAACCCTGGCTGTGATGGCGACAAGTATGACCATTGGTCTCGAAATAGTCTTGTGCGCCAACGCTGCAGGAAACACATTGTTGATCAACGCATCTATAGCCGCAGCTACAGTTGAGGCTGCCGCTCTTGTCATGCTCACAGCCTTGGGCTCGATAAAGGCTGTCAAACACAACATCCCATATTGGTGGAGCGAATCCAGCATGTCCTTCCTTGTCCAGCTCCTTATGTGTATAGCAGCTGCAGCCATTTCCATAGCTGCTCTTGTTGTAACCCGGCAATCGACGACGGAACCACATGATGACACTCTCGTCGCTTTCAGACGAAATATCCTGCTTGGACTGGCCATGGCTCTGTCTTTTGCTGCTGGTTTTCAAATTGCATTCGTTACTTCGTATTTCATCGCATTCAGGCATGCTGCCGATGGATCATCATCACCATCATCTCCCTCGTGTCCTAGTCACGACCATCACAAGAAACACGTCAAGGGCATACGCTACAGTCAGACGATGCCCATGTTGACGGTTCCAGAGACAACACCGGGAAAAAAGAACCAACCTACGGTGGCTACGCATCAGAAGATCGGCAAGGATCCCATTGAATGCCTTCGAACGTCAATAACGAAGACTGTTTGCCCGACACCTTCGAGAAGCAAATTGCTTGGACTGGAGCAGCGACGGCCGATGTCACTAGAATCAGCACTAGAATCAGGACTAGGGTCGGGCGTGCGATCAGAGCCAGAATCAGCAGCACCTGTCAAAAGTGTAGAGTTATCGTTTGACTCATGGGATACGTCGGCCGTGGACGAGTACAACAGACAGGTCGTCATTGAGCTATCATCACCCACAGCTGTGAAGAAAGCCCCAGAAGTATCGTTATCCGAAGCTGTGAAGAAAGCCCTAGAGCTATCGTCACCCGAAGCTATCAAGGAAGCCCTGAGAAAGATTACTGCTAGTCCTTTGGAGAGCCTGCCGACTTCTCGACCTGCTACACCCCTCATTCCCGATTGCCCGGTGCCTCCCCCCATGGTGTCGAGGACACAGAGCAAAAGTCCTAGCATACGGTCTCACTGCGAGGCAAGCATATTGACGCCTGGCAGTCACGTCAACGAGATGGATATCCACCCGCTCTTTCGGTCATATAATACCGGAACACCGCCGCTGGTGTCACCAGGGACGAGTGTCCTCGCTGCCCCTCACGCCGGCATGATCATCCCTCGCAACGGAAGTCTGCAATCTCTCATCAACCCTGGTGCGCAGGCCACATACCCAACAAGTCCCACCCGGCTTTACAGAGCAGACTGGAACACCAGAAGAGAACGAACCGAGGCACAAAATCACCGCCAAGAGAAGCCAGTGAAAGACGATACCCCCCATGCCGATTCCTTGGTTGCTACTGAGGCCACCATGGAGGCCAGCTCTGAGCGATAGAGGCAAGGAAAGTGATGGAGAAAGAAGAGAAGCAACAAGAAGTAACGACTGATGTTTCATGATTTGAACAAGCGCAGGCATGAGCCATGTTTTAATGCGACCATTGGCGTACAATGGGATTTCGCTCAATGCTAGGATAGCAAGGATGGGTGCTAGACACGGCGATGTCATTTCACTTGGGTGTTTTTGGATCAAAAAGGCCCCAAAGGGGTACAGGAAAGGGCACAGGCGCAAATGGAAGGCGTTGAGCACGGCGTCGTTCGTAGATGATTCTGGAAGATAGTTGGGGCTCTGCGAGTATGCTATTTACATGTGCTTACAGTTGTTTGTGCAGGAAGGGAAAAAGCCGGAGATATCCCAAATAGTCAAATTTTTAGCCATATCGTTGTCCCGTTGATTTATATTTGAGTTCATGTTTCATGGTTTCAGCGCTTGAGTCTTGAGGTGAGGGAGGTATAGGCATTGCCTTTCTAAGTCGAGTCTGTGTAGAGGATTCGCGCACGATCTGCTGCTGTTGTCGCCAAACACCTTCAGGCCACTCACTACAGGATTGAATAAGAGCCAAGACATGCCATCTTGATACATAATGCCCCTTTGTCGAATAATTTCCCATGATTTAATCCTTGAGGTGAGGTTTGGCGACGGTGAATACGAATTGAGCATGGCCGAGGTGTAACACACACCGCAAGACCATTCACTGCAGGATTAAAATAGAGTCAAGACATGTCATATTGGGACGATAGGGCAGCTTTGCAGGAATGGCCAAGACCAGAGTATGTAATCAGGTACTGACCACTGACCAGATCTTGGCGACGGAACTGCAACTACGAACACCTAACTAGAGGCCAGAGGTTAGACCGTTAGGTACCTTAGGTAGTTATTCGTACGAAGTTGAAAACCCCCCACTCTGGCAGGCCACAACGACATGACGACGACCGCAGAGCAAAATGCTGTGCTGCGCCATCTCTCGCTGCGACAGACCACAGCCACTTCACCGCAAACCGCCACCCTAACAGCCACAAGCTTCCAATCTCAGCCGGCCTCGCTCCAGCCAACCATTGCTTCCGTCATCCTGTGCTCTTGGATGATTTCCCTTCTGCAACCTCGCTCGCACGCATTTTGAATCTCGTCCTTACTGACGACACTCATCTACCGCAGCCACCCTGCTGCACTACCCCTTCAGTCATCATGAAGGTCACATTTAGAGTAAGCTCTTCGTTTCCGCCACGCCCCGCCATAAACACGTGTTGGGGAAAGGCTTGATACTGCGGCTGCAACTTAGTCGAGCCTGGTCCATTACGGCATCGCCAAGCGCTCTGCATCCGAAGACCGACGTATATCTAATTCTTTTTCGTCTTATAGGATCTGAAACAGCAAAAGTTCGTCCTCGAGGTCGAACCCACTGACCTAGTACGTCGAATTTCTTTTTCAAGTTGCAGAGCTTGAGCAGCTTCTGACGACTCGCCCGGGTCTGGTCCACTGACTCGACACGATAGATTTCTACTGTCAAGGAGAAGATCACGGAAGAGAAGGGATGGGACCGCACGCATCAGAAGCTCATCTACTCTGGTTCGACACCCCGTGTCCCAGCTTGCGCAGCAAACACGAGTTAACATTTGCATAGGCAAAATCTTGAAAGATGATGAGACTGTGGAGTCCTACAAAATCGAGGAGAAGGGTTTCGTTGTCTGCATGGTGAACAAGGTATGCTCCAACGTCTTGCAGACTTTTGGCGCTATAGAGATGTCGCGAAAACTAAGCATACCGATATAGCCAAAGGAGAAGCCCGCTGCTCCAGCTGTTCAGCCCTCGACTGCCGCTCCCCCGGCTACTCCCGCTCAACCTGTTACGAGCACACCTGCTGCTCCTCTTGCGCCCGCTGCTCCTGCCCAGCCCTCCGGTCAACAAGCTGTGCCAGCCACACCGAGTCCGCAAGGCTCGGGTGAAACTGGTATAGGCGGCCAAAATGCTTCAGGTCTGGCCTTGGGCGCTGAGCGCACTGAAGCTATTGCAAACATGGAAGCTATGGGCTTTGAGCGAAGTCAGATCGAAGCTGCTATGCGTGCAGCTTTCCACAACCCCGATCGAGCTGTGGAATACCTTCTGACCGTATGTGCTCGATAAGTCTTGATCTGGTATGGATTCAGGTTTCTAACAGTCCGTTTTCATCAAAACCTAGGGCATTCCCGAGAATATCCAGCAGCAGCAGCAGCAGCAGCAGCAACAACAACAACAACAACAACAACAACAAGCGCGCCAGACAGCTCCAGCGGCTGCGCCAGCACAGACTGCCCCAGAAGCGACACAAGAGGACGAGGATGATGGCGGTGTCAACCTTTTCGACCTCGCGGCTCAGCACGGAGGTGGTCGCGGGGGCCTTGGGGGCGTTAACGCGGCTGCCGCCGCTACTGCCGCCGCAAGCCAAGGGGGGGTCGATCTGGCAAACTTGGAGTTCCTGCGAAACAACCCTCAGTTTCAGCAGCTTCGTCAAGTCGTCCAGCAACAGCCACAGATGCTTGAGCCCATCTTGCAACAGCTCGGTGCGGGCAACCCACAACTTGCACAAATGATTGCCTCCAACCCGGACCAGTTTCTGCAACTTCTTGGCGAAAGTGCCGATGACGATGTCCCCTTGCCTCCTGGCGCGCAGGCTATTTCTGTCACTGAAGAGGAGCGTGATGCCATTGAGAGGGTAGGTGCTATCGTATTTTCTCCGCCAGCTCATGAACCACATAGGCTTTGCTAACAAACCTGGCAGTTATGTCGACTTGGATTCGATCGAGACCAAGCCATTCAGGCTTACTTTGCGTGCGACAAGAACGAAGAGCTCGCAGCCAACTTCCTATTCGATCAGCCCGACGACGAGGAGGGCCCTGCCGCGAACTAGGGTATACCAATGTCTTTGTGATGGGGAGAGCGCAGAGCGCAAAGAGTATTAAGTAGGGAGAGTAAGCGAGAAGTTCACGAGGGAGTGGCGAGGGATTGAGTGGAGGAGAGAAAGTCAGGGCGAGACCTTGATAAAATGTCTCGTTATGTTTACGAAGAAAGAAACTCTAATTGCAGGGAAATTCGAGGCAAATTTGCCGGCCTCACTAGCCAAAGAAGGGGAGGAGGAAAATAATTTTCATACGTTGCTATTGTGGCAGAACTCTGAAGTACGCAGGCCGTCGCTTACGCATCCGGTGGTGCGATGAAGCATGGATGGGAATGTTCTCGTAATGAAGGAAGGGGAAGTCTCATTGATGGAGGATTCATAAGTAGTTTTCAATACATACACTGAAGCTCAAACTTGGGGGTCTTATACTTGAGCTTTTCCAAATGCTTGAGTTACGACAAAGGCTGCATCATAACTTTCGAGTTTAACAAAGTACATAATGATCTTCAAATCTTCCCGCGATCACAATTGTTGGCGGATGTGCCAAAAGACGCATCCTCGATGGGCACAAACACCGCTGGAGGCAGCATACCTATCATCACACAGGTGAAAGGATCCCCTGATTGAGAAAGCACCAATGGCGCAAGCTTCTCGAGTTGAAATGAATCCCTCGGTATGTAACCTCGTTGCGCCGGACGCTCACCCAGGATAATTTCCAATGATACATAGGTTCCATCCACGTGTGCATATATATATCCGTACAGACCCCTATTCCAAAAGATGAAAAAAGCCATACCTGCTTGCTATACACAGTTCCACCAAATCACATAAATCGAAATCCCAGTTCGAAACCGCATAAACCCATAGCATGTTCTTGGACACGCCCAGCCATACCATCCTACAAGTCGGCACTGAGTCCCAATCCCATACAAAGACGTCCTCAACCCAATCAAGCATCTTGCGGCACAATCGGCTCCCCGTTCAATCCATACGAAATAGCCTGTCTCCCCTTCTTCTTCCCCTTCCCCTTCTTCCTCCTCCCCAAATCCTCCTCATCATCCGCAAACAACTCCTCGCGCTTCTTGCGCATAATCTCCGCCTGCTCATCCACAACTCTCTGCCTCTCGGCCTCATAGCCCTCCTGGATCTTGCGCTGCTCAGCTTCAATATCCTCTACGGGTTCAAAACTGGCGCCCGTAAAGGCCTGGTACTCATCTAAATCCATCTTGATGGTTTTCTCGCCCATGACAGCGGCATCGATCCGCGCGGGATTGTGGCGCTCCTCGCGATTGAATTTCAGTTTGATGTGGCGGCGCTGTTTGCCGGGGAACATTTTGGAAATCATTTCGAATTCGGTGCCGAACATGCGGAGGCCTCGGTAGAAGAGCTCGGTTTCGGGCTCGGTCCAGATGTTGGGACCTTTGAGCTTGGAGGTGGTCATGAAGGATGAGGAGGTGATGAGGCGGGTGAAGTCGTTTTCTTCAATCGTCTCCATATCCTCGCCGGCTTGGGCGGCTGCGGCGCGGGCGTGGCGGTCCATGACGAGGGAGTCTTGGTCTACTACGATTTGGCCGTCGACGATACGGAATTGAGGTCCCGAGGTGGCGGCCGGGGCGGGTGTCGATGTGCTGGCGGCAGAGTTGGGTTTGGCTGCAGTTTGGGTGCCGCCGGGGGCGGGGGATTGCGATATCTTATCGTTTGTGTTGTTGGAGTCGCCTCCTGCTTCGCCGGGTATCTCGAGGTCCTTTTCGAGTTTGGCTTTCATCCGAGCCTTGCGTTCGCGTTCGCGAAGTTCGTCGTGGCGACTGAACTTTTTGCCGATTCGCAGGTCCTTTGTCAGGTCTGACATTTTGAGCTTCTGCAAATCGACGACCTGGGTTTCCGCGTCGTCAGGTGTTGGGGAGCGCGCTCGCCGTGAATTTGATCTGGAACCATTGGCATTAGGGGCGAGTGTCTTGCGTTTCCGTGGCGCTGGGGTTGTTCCACTTTCGCCATCCTGCTTTCGTGTTGCCGTCCTCCTTTGACGTTTTTTGGGGCGTGACGATTCGCCCTGAGTGGCCTCGCCGTCCTCTGTCAATGCATTTTCCGGAGCGGTAGAGGCCGCTGTGGTCTGGTTCCGCGCCCTCGTTCGTGTCGGGGCCGGTTTTGGAGCCGGTGTCGGAGCCGGTGTTTGAACATGACTTGACACTGCTGCTGCTGATTCTTCTGCTGCCCCAGCTTCTTCTTCTTGCGCAAGAGCCGATATCAGGACGTTCTGGCTTTCATCTACCGATTCCGTAGGTCTGGGGTCGGCAGAGATTTCGCTAGACGATGGTATCACATCACCGTTTGTGGTTGCAGCAGTGGTAGCTTTGTCTATCAGTAATGGTTGCGGTAAGGGTTCGGCAGTCGATTGACGCCGCGCGGGGACGTCAGATGCCAATTCTGACAGAGGAGCAACTTGCGCAGTTTCAACTGCTGCTAAATCCGGTTCTATGACCTCGTTGCTTTGAGCCGCCGCTTGTCCTCCTTGCGTTGATATTGGATCTTCCAACGCGGGGTCTACTTGTTGACTGTGTGACGCTCGTCTAGTGCTTGGCCTGGACGCCAATGGCGAATCCTTCTCTTTTTCTTCTGCCTCTTCCTCTACCGGTACTGACGAGTCTCTCCGTCGAGCTGGGCGGGTATCGAGTCCATCATCGACGGTTTCTGGTTCTATTTCGATTTCTGATTCCTTTTCTACTTCGAACGTGGATTGTGCTATTGGTGTCGCTGTCGGTGCTGGAGTAGGTTTCGCAGTCGACGCCTGTGGTCTGGCTCGCGCAATCGGGGCCTTGGGCTTGAAGGCGAGGCCGCCTTTCTTCTTGAACATGGAACTCATGCTGGCAGAAAATATGATAAGAAAAGATGGTATAAGTGGCGACACTACCAGACCACAGCTCAAAGAAAGCGACGAGAACTTCACGTCATTCTAGAGCGAGAGAAAATGGTTCATCTGCTTTCGCCTTTCTCTTTCCTTGCATGTAACGTATCTGACCGATTGTAAGTTCAAGAAATGGAGGTGGGGCTGTTCAGATCCCCGAGTTTATCGGGAGGAAAGCAACGTTTATCCGAATGCATGCATCGACAAGATCGTCCTAAAGAAGTATAGTGTGGGGCTAGTCCTGACTTAGCGCAGCAGCAACGCCTCTCTGATTTGCGAGTCAACTTCGAAATTTCAACTCCTGGCCACGATCACTCTCTTTCCCCCATCACCATCCCTCCATTCCAGGCAACTTATCACGCAGCTTGATTGATGATAACCCCCGCGGTGTCAGCTGCAGGACGAGACGTGGCTCTTGAGCGTCAACGCCGCACCTCAGCCCTTGCTCTGACATACCTTCCTTACTGAGATCCAGGGCTTCGTTTTCTGACGCGTTGTCTGATGCCTGTAGCAACGTCACAATCTATCTCACCTCACCCGTCTCTGCTTCCCAAGATGGAGGACAGGAAAAGGCCTCCCATCGGTGGCGCCGATGAACTTGCTCCTCCCAGCAAGAGAATTGCCCTGAACGGATCCAAGACGAAAGATGACACTGTCGAAATGAAGGAAGAAGGCTGGGTCGAGGTAAGCATCGCATAAGCACGATTATCCACACCTCCCTTTGCAGATTGCTACATGGCATCCAAATCATCTTTTCAGGTATTCCGGGGGCGATTGTTTCGATGCTACTTGCCCGAATCACTTCGCCTGCGAGATCTGTCGTGAGTCAAGAAACATATCGGGTCGTGTGGGCAACATTATTGGACTCAAGAGCGGCACGTATGTCCTGGAATGCCTCGAGAAATGCCTTTTCTCTATTTTTCGGATGCTGGCGAGGGCAGGGAACCTATCTCATTTGGTTCTGAGTTCACGACGTTATACCTGTTTTTTGGTCATGCTCGAGTGCACCAATTTACTAACCCTGATTCTTTTCTCCACTTGAAGGCATATACAAAGGGTGCGATCTATCGTCAGATGCAAGAATATAGCCGTAAGGCTGCGACTGCGGAATCACGTCTCGAAGAATTACATAAACGATGTGTCCACCACGATGATCATCTGAGAATAATCGATGCATGGTGGCGTCAAGTAAGTCTCTTGACGTCCATTTTGCTTCAAACCCGGTTGCTAATAAAACATCGGGTTAGTTACTAGAAGAGATGGAGCTTCTCGCAGAGTCTCAAATATCAGACGATCCCGTTGCTTCCGGTATATATGATAACAAATTTCCTTTTTCGGTTCGGATCTGGGCATGTGCTAACGTTTTGGACTCCCGCAGATCCGCCGTACCTAAGCGGTATTACCTTCAAGGACTTGAACGAATTCCAAAGCCATTTGCAAGATAAGGGCAAGACCATTAAGACAAAGGCCGAGTCTCTTCTTGCCCGCTTGTCTGCTCAACGTGATTCGCTATCTCCAGAAGCTGCAGCGCTGGAGACGAAAGTGAATAAGTTGCTTGCGGCTCAGAAAGACTATATGCTGAAGCTGGACCGACTGAATACTGAAAAGGATCAGCTATCGGAACAGTTGAATGCGGCAACCTTGCGCTATTTCAAAGCAGAGAAGAAGCTGGATCGCACCCGGAGCGCCCAAGTGCAAAAAATGGAGCAGCAAGCAATTGCCAACTCGACCCGTCCTGCTGGGTCGGCAGCTGCCGCGGCGTCCGCTGCGAATGATGGCAGCTCTGATCCGACTGACGTCAACGGCTCTGCTGATGAATTGCTTCTCAAGTACGAGGAAGTCACTGCCTCGGCCAAGAAACAGAAAGAACAGCTGGATTCCTTCCTCTCGGAGCTGAAGACGCTTCAGGACGAGAATTCGACGCTCAAGTCTCGACGGGACACATGGACAGATGAAGACTTTATTCGAACAGACGTCTTTAAGCAGTTCAAGGCACAGAACGAGGACCTCATCAAGCGAATCAACAACCTAGAGGCTACGAATAAGCACCTTCGAGAGGAGGCTGAAAAGCTCCAAGCAGAACGTACTGCGTATAAGAATCAGCTCGAGACCGATGCCAACTTGGTGACGCAAGAATTAGAAGCTGACATAATATCGAGGGATCAAGATCTCGCGCGAGTGCGTTCTGCGAGAGACGAGATCTTGGCCGAGAACACACAAAGGAAGGCTAGCATGGAGCAGGACAGAACGTCGATCGAGCTTATCAAAGATCTATCAACGGCGAAAGACGACCGAATCGCTGCCCTCGAGTCTCAAACGTCTCGGCTGCAGTGCGTAGAAGATGTGGAAATGCTCGATGCAGATGACAACCAAGAACTTTCGCAAGACGAGCTTCGCCAGAAGTATAAGAAGTTACAATTAGACTTTCAATCCATCAACCAGGAATTACCGTCCATCGAAAAGGCTTATAAGAAGATGAAGGATCTGGCGCAGAAGAAGGTGCTTGACTTTATTGCCATGGAAGAAAAGATCGCGCTCCTGATAGCCGAGAAAAGCAAGGCAGATCAGAAGTATTTTGCGGCAAGGAAAGATGCCGATACCCGAAACAACGAAATTCGATCGCTGAGACATCAGAACAGCAAAAGTGCTGAGATCATTGCTCAGCTGAAGGACCTGGAGGCGCAAACTCGTTTACTACTTGGCAATTTGGAGAAGCAAGTCAGCGATTTGAAGCAGACCAACTCGACGCTGACCATTGAAATCAAGAAGATGGAATCGACGAGCATGGAGGCCGTCAGACGGTCGGAATCCCTCAACCGCCAGCTCAGTGAGCTCACCAGTCTTGTCAAAGCCCGGGATAATGCTTCGGCCGCTATGAGGGAACGATATACCATTCAAGAAGCCGAGATGGAGAAGCTGAAGGTGCGGGTCGAGCACGCGCAAAAAGAACGCGAAAATTGGAAGAGCAAGGCATTAAGTAACTCGTCGGAAGAAGAGGAGATGCTTCGGGTAAGTCTTTAAAAAGTTTTGAACAAGGCGCGAAAAGAAGCAAGACCGGATGTTTTTATTGGGTGAATGCTAACGTTTTATCCTGCCACAGACGTTTGCGCTTTGCACAATTTGCAGGAACAATTTCAAGAACACGGCACTCAAGACGTGCGGACATTTGTTCTGCAACAAATGCGTAGACGACCGTATAAGTAACAGGATGCGCAAATGCCCTACGTGCTCTCGAGCATTTGACAAGATGGATGCGATGCCCGTTCATCATTAGTGCACATTATAGATGAAGACGAACTGTGCCGAGTGTCGAATATAGAAACAATGTCTACCGCGGCGGATTCACGAATGGTCTGGAAATTTTTGCAGTACATATTTGCATCATCCACAACGACGAATTCGGTAGACAATCATCTCAAATCAATCCTGAGGCACCTATCTACCTGCCTGCCTAGCTAGCTTGGGCAGCCTTGACGATACCGAGTGCGAGGAACGCCGAGCCGAGCCATCACAGGGTCCGCTTACGAAGCGAAAGCGAGCGGCCTGGTTTGGATATTGTACTTTTAGGAGCAGAGAATGAAGACCAGGGAACTAACTATAACTTCCCACATGTATATGTTAGGTTAACACAGAGACATCTAAAAGAAAAGATCAAACACCAAAGGAATATGCTGGGAGGAATATGGGGCTAGCATCGGAGTTTGGAGCCTATTACTTTGGATAGATATGGAGTCAGAGGAATAAATTATATACGATGCTACGAGTAAAAAATTGAAACCAGATGAACGAATGACTCCCTGCCAAGCTAGCTATCTACGTAACGTCGTGATGATCGTGCACATGCTCTACGTTTCTCTAGCTCTCGTCTGTCAATTTTTTCTTTCGCTAAATGATACATCCTGACCGTGCGTACTACTCCGTATTCCATCACGCACTTGGAGACAATGTCCAACTTGGCAGTGCATAGACAGAAGCTTCTATCGGCGGCGAGTCGAGCCAAAACCTGTACTTTCACGTTGAGACGAGCTGGCGGAAGGTCGCGCCGGGACAGAAAATGCAGGGGATGGTCGAGGATAGGAGGGTTCGGATCCCCAAGTGTTGCTCCCGCCCCATCCGCCGTCATAGGCCCGTCGGTCATCGTTTCGTCGCCGACCTGCCAAGTACCCAGCAGTGGCGCCTCCAGCCAAACCACTCCAGAAACCCGGATAGTACCACGGTTGTGATTGTGAAGCCGACGAAGACTTCGTTCCGGGGTACGGGGGTGGAGGATCGTTCCCAGTTCCCCATCCACCTCCTCCGAAACCGCCAGGGCCGCCATCATCACCACCACCACCACCACCACCTCCTCCTCCCCATCCTCCCCTGTTCCCCTGCCCGCGTCTACCGAAATCGCGCACCGACTTACAAGCCGAGGACAGAATCCATACCAGCACCCCTACAAAGATGATGCAGAACAACACCGCCGCTCCATCTGTGCCGCCCTGCCCGTCGCTGAAATACCCGCCGTGTGGATTCGCTATGTGCGGATAGCGCGCCTGCCCTATACTCGTCAACATCAGGGTGTATTCGACGCCGCAACTCCCCTTGAGCACGTATGGATCATCTGCGCTGTCGTAGCCTTCGCATATGACCTCTGTGCTGCCCAGCTTGAGCTCTTCGGGCAATGAGGCAGAGCAGCTCCATTCGATGTCTTCTCCGCCGTATGAGGACCCCTGGTTGGTGCATCGCATGACTTCCACATTGTATAGGCTGCAGATTTCTTTGGAGGAGGTGCATTTGAGCTGGGGGATGGCGGAGACGCGGCGGTGTGTCGTTTTGGCGCCGTGGCCGCGGAGGGTCAGAGTTTCGACTTGGGAGAGGAGGATGGCGCGGCTGGGGCGGCTGCTCGCTTTTGTGAGAGGGAGGGGGGTAAGGATCGCGAGGAGAAGAGGGAGGATGTTTGTGTGCATTTTTCTTGGGTCGAAATCGTGGAAATCGCGAATTGTATTTCGTATGTATAGGGGAATGGCGGGCTTGGACGACGGGACGAAGGTGACTCGAGTTTTGTTGGATGTTTCGTTGCCTGCCTGAGAAAAAAGTGCCCTGGGACCTGGCAGGAGCCAGAGCTATGGATTATTGATACTTTCCTATGGCAGTACCTATGTAGATCCCGTCCGTCACGATATATGAGAGGATGGATGCGATATGGAGAGCCTGTCGAGTGATGGTGAAGAAGGCTATGTTGAATGTGATGGAGAATCAGTGAGAATTGGAGAAATGGCGCTCGAGTAGAAAGTGGCGAGAGATCATGAATGATGGCATGTGTCGTCTGGAAAGGACACGATGTTCACACGACCGTCAACAAGACTGCTCGATGGTGCTACTAGGTACATACCTCATATGAGGTAGCCTCTACTCCGTAGGTGGGGTCTGGGGAATGCGCCGTCCGTAGCCCGTACCTTACTCACCTTACTCCGTACCTAGGTACTACCTAGGGTGTTAGGTACCTTAGGTACCTACCATTCGCTGAATCCATGTCGATATATTCTCCACTTCAAAGGCGAACCGAATCTAAACAGGCACCTATGTACACAGTACACTGTCACTGCCAGGCTACGGACCGTTGAGCACTCGAAGCAGGTTGGTATCTCTGCAAGCAACTTGCTGGAACTCATCTCGAGGTCCTCGTCTCATCATTGTAGTGAGGCAGACAAATGACTCCGTGAGCCGCAGACCACAGAATCAAAGACAACGTAGGACGTCTTGCAAAGCAACTTGCTGGTTCTTCGTTTTGAGGCCCCGTGGGCCGTCCATCACTGCGATAAAGCAGATAAAAGAACTCCGCCACAAGGAAAAGCACTCAAACCGTCAATCCTAATAGGTACATAACTTTGCGCAACAAAACTGTTAATCAAGAGAACCGCGCGGTATAAGGCCGACGTCTGCGGCTCTTTCATAGGTATCGCCTTAGCGCCCCGGGCGGCGGGGAGGGTCCGGACTCCGTTCAAGTCCGGAAGATAGATATATGTAAGATTGTGTGAAAAATATCAATGACCACCAAGACAAGTGGTCCGTACGCAAATTAGAATCGATAAACGTGGGAGATCGGGCCCCGCCAGATTTGTCTGTGCAACGAAACCTGCATCCCCAACTCAAAGTTTCAAACGAACCACACAAACAGAGCTGGGCCCGCAATGAGACACGCCCGGGTTTCTTGAGACATTCTGTCGACCAACGCGGCCGAGAACAATGACTCACATTTCGGATCTCGTCAAAACGCCAGGCGGCTTACGGAGTACATAATACATACCTATGTACATATAATATCGAGCAACATCCTTTTCGCGACAAGTCAGACCAGCGCGTATGTAGACATATCCCAGCCGCTGACTATCCGGGTCAAATGGGCCGGTGGTGGCTTCTCGACTCTGACAGATAACATGCTCGATTATTAAGCTCACGAGACTACTTCAAAGCTTGTCAAGTAGAGTTGAGGCCAGTGGCGCTACGATTGTTGGAATCGCAGGATGCCGATACATCGTGGACAGTTCGTGCGTTATGCACGTTGTTATTGTTATTGTTGTTATTGTTATTGTTGTTGTTGTTGTTATTGTTGTTGTTGTTGTTATTGTTGTTGTTGTTGTTGTTGTTGTTGTTGTTGTTGTTATATTTTACACCGCTGCGTCCCAGTTTTGGGCATACTAGGGTGTGCAGGGCTA
>SRPX01000539.1:0-17116 GCA_018360215.1 Claviceps spartinae
TCCGTGATATCGTGTACTTCCAGCACATACATGTATCGCGACAGTCAGTGCGGTCACGTGAATCCTCGGGCAGCGGGACTCTTCAGCTTTATAAGCTATTCCATAGGCCCACCGACCCGACGCAGGAGGGGCCCTCCGGACTTCCCATTTTTATGTATGCTTGTTTCCAGGACTGCGCCAGTGAACCCAGACCAATTATGTAGGCGAAAGGATTCGGTCTCTGAAGTCTTAAGGTTTTCCTCCCTTTTGTTTCGCTTTTCTCATTCATTCTACATACTGTAACATACATCTTTCTTCTATCTTTCGCCCCCTCGCCAGCGCTGCCGCGCGGTCTTTACTCCGTACTTGATGGACGGAGTGATCGTCGCTCCGCTTAGAACTGCCGCAAATTCCTGAGCTGAGTTGGCGGAACCTTACTTGAGACGATCTGCTGCGGTTGATGATGCCGAATGCCTTGGCGCACATGAAGAAACTTGCGTGTTGACTCCACACAGCATCTGACGCAATGCCGCAAAAGAAGGGGAATTGACGGGGGGGGGGAGTTCAAGCATGTGATGCTGACCGTGATGAAGAGCAAGAATGAAGATGACGACGATGAATTGATGATGTATGCCTCGTCGACCGTTGCGTAAATACCACTTACAGTTTCATTCAGCTTATCAGCTCATCAGAACAATCACGGCAGAATCATCGTCGGAGCCTGATAGATGCTCGAAACGTCTTGCAAAGGTCCCGTGGCTCGATACACATGGCCAAGTCTACGTATAGACGTCCGCTTGGCTGTTTGTAATTTGAGGCACGTCTACGCGCTTGACCAGCAGCGCACTGCGCACAGCGGACCTCTTCATTATGATTCATGTATGTTGCTGTATCTTGTAAGTGCTGACTCTTCATTTGAGCTCTTACTAGGTATGTTACCGTATGTACATACATACGCAGAAAGAAATATTGTCTCTTAAGTCTTAACAGCTCTGCTCTAGAGCCCTTCGCCAAGTGCGCCACCTCATGAGTGCCGTATTGATCTATTCCAAAACGGGCCACATGATACATCTCATCGAGGACCTCTCGTTAACCTGCTCATTGAATATGTGATCCCGGAACACATAGGTACCTAAACTCCTTTCTTACTTGTCTTCAATTTCCTTTGTGATTTCTTTTCTTCTTGCTTTTTGGGCATCAAAGTCGAGTAACAAGGCGGAAAAGACTCAAGAGCGGAAGGACGGAAGAGGCCGCGTGCGTGGTCCTGACATCCCGACTCGCCGAGGCAAAAGAAGACAGTTTCGCTCCTTCGATGCTCGACGAAGCAATAAACTGCGTAACCATCTGATAAAGCGTGACCAACAAATGGTCCGGGGTGCCAATCTGGCAACGGGGTACCTATTTCTTGATAAGGCCAGGTGGCGAGGCACGACATGGACCTTGCTCCACGCGTCCGTCGTTCCGCCCTTCCACCTTTGGAGATCAAGGAGTCAAGGACCAGATGAATGGAGATGTGGCCAGGGCATGGAACTGGTCAGTACATATCAATCAACGCGCTTGTTGCTTGTTCGTGTTGCTCTATGCGGGCTCCACGTGTCTTATCGACGAAACATGGGGGACCCGTCGGGGTTTCGGTTGAAGAGGGGGGGCTTATTAACATGGCGACGCACACACACGCATTATTACCTACGAGGCTACGACGTACGTACAGACGAGAGAACTCGAGACTCGAGAGAGAGACCTCAACACAAAAGGAGGGGTAGAACCCCCACAAATCAAAACCGGAAGAAGCATTGCCGCCGGGCAATTCTAGGATCGAATGTTCATGGTCGTTTTGCTCAGATTTGCGGGCTTTGTGACCCAATCAGGCGCAGATATAACAAACATCATTGCCTCTAATTTCTAAGTTCTAAAGTCTCTGTATCGTGATCCCATCTCAGAAGACGACACAATTCGAACACGTCGTCAAGAAAATGCACCGGCGGCCAAAAGAAAAGACAAGGTTCGCCACGAACTGATTGACCATCGTCATTTCCCCACACATCGATCTCTCTGAGGCTTGAGCTCTCACCATCTGCCACAAAGCGGAGCTTGCTGTGCTGTCTCGTCTGACTCCTGAGTCGTCTCTCTTTTTTCTTTCGTCGCCTTGGCGGCAAATCGAAAGCTTGCAATAACCAATAGCCAATTTTCTTACAGTCGACCGTCGAAGACAGAAGCCACGTTCCTGTAGATAGTTCCAGCAAGATTCTCCTAGCTACCTTACCTACCTATGTTGCTTGCATGTGATTGGCGAGTCTCCCGACGGGCAGAATAAATGTGACTCGTGAGAATATTGTAACTTATAAATGTCTGTACATGCGTGTGCCGCATCGCCCGCTGAGCTCCCCGACGGCAGGAATCGTACAGAAGCAACGCGGGCCTCGGGAACTGCAGGAAAAGCACCACATGACTCGGTGTTCACCAAGCTTTCTGGAGACTGGGGCTCGCAGGCGGCAGGAATGCAATGCACGGCGGCACAACTGATTACACACCTAGGTGCATACTCCGTAGATATTTTGGGGCTGGCAAGTTGCAACTCTCCCGACTCTGCTGCTGGCAGCTGCATGCTGGTTCGGCTTGCTGCATTCCCAGGGTCGATCCAAGAGTCGATCCAGGGTCGCATTCAGGGGTCAGCCTGGCCCTCTGGCTGCGCTCTGTCACCTCATCTGTGCATGTCTTTTCCGATTGAAGTAGGGTGCTTCAGCAAAGTAATGATCGCCAGTGCAGTATTCTGTATTGTTTCATGGAGTTGCAACTTCCAGTACATGCTCTCTCCTTTTGATGCAAGGGCTGGAACTACTCCGCATTACCGCACCATGCCCTCTGTAGCCTCTGTAGAGCCGGCGCAGGCCGCGTAGGAGAACTTCCCAGTAGGTGGGTGAAGCATTGCCTCTTGTTGTACTCCGTACATGAACTCCATTACAGAGCACATTGAGCTTCACGATTGTGGCAGTAATTGTGGCAACCGCGGTATGGAACCTTGCGTGGTCATACGCTCATCGAAGAAGCAAGAAGATGGGTTCGAACTTCGAGCTTGGTCCGGAGCCTTGCGTCGGTAAGCACCTACTGTATATCATCATTGTCATGTAGTAGGTATGTTTACAGAGTAGGTACTCTGTATGTATTTGTATGCAGATATGTAGGCGCTTTACTCGGGAACCCCCATTCTCTCTGCCGCGACTGTGCTTTCTCCTCAACACGCAAACTAATTAACATATGTACCAAGAACGGCCACAGGGCGTCAGCTGGCAAAACCCTGCATCCGTGGTGCGCGTACTCGGCACTCGGTATATACGTACTCGTAAATCCAGAAGCCAATTGAAGTCCCGACTTTCAAGTCTCATACTCCGTAGATGCCGGAGTTTGCTCCAAGTCGTGGCATGTACAAGCTGTTGGAGCCGTGTGATTGTGCACTCCGTACTCCGCCAAAAGCCTCCTGGTTGGCTGCCTATTGCGATGAACATTGAAAATGATTTCCATCCATGTTTAAAAGAAGGCACCTGCAAACGCTTATTATCCTCTCTAGGTAATCCGTGGCCCATGCCTACTTATAAAAGCACAGGGAATCGCCCATGCCGCCATTCAACATGACAGCAAGTCCAATCAGACCCCGCGCAACAGAATTGACCAACCGGCAAAGCTCATTCTGCGTGTTCGAGAAGTTGTAAATTGGGTCAATTGGGAACGCTTGTATGAGTACTGCTGTGCAGGCAGAAGAGAACGGGTAAATATTGTCTCGTTTCGGAAAAGAACAAGTGCATGCGGGAGTTGTACGGAGTATGTAGCGTGAGTTCGGGAAGAGCAAGAGAACGATCCAACACCGGGGTGCCATTGGCGGCTGGCTAGGAGACCCTTGATAGGTAGTTGATACCCGCCTTCATGTCCCGCGTCAAAAAAGAAGTCCAAGACTCACATTCTCTCCGTACGTAGACCCCGCGTGATCATCTGCCGCATTCGCGCATTAGTGTCCTGATTTCCGATTTCTCGTCAGTGATAACGTGCATTCACCAGTGGTGGGGGAGATGGCGCAAGGACTGGTGCGGGCAATGATGTGTCCACTGTCTACTCGTATTCCATCACGTTCATGTCAATATCCAGAAGCTACAGACGAATCTCGGGCTACGAATAAGCTGCGCAGCCGCACATACTCGGCACAAGCTGATCCTCCTTCTTCGGCAGCCCTTCGTCCACTTTCAGCCCCTTGCGCCCCCTTTCCAAACCCATCTAGGAACTCCGGCCCCTCCACTCATTCCAACATGGAGAATTTCCCCAGCGCCAGTTCTTTTTTGACTTTGGCACAGGCCAAACTCTGGCAGGACTCGGCCAGGAGGCTGAGGGCCCTGGGCCGCCTCTCGGCCTGGCCTCAGCGTGGCGACCCCCATCTACTGATCAGTCCCCTCTTGGTCCGTCCCAAGTTGGCCTCTAGCGCATTGTCCGCATTGTCCTCGGCAGGGGGCTTGTAGAAAACAGATGATTGTCTTCTAGATAATAAGTTCTGGCAAACGCGACGCTGATAAAGGCCCGGCAGGCACCGCAAAATCGGCAAGAAAAGAAGTCCCGGAGTGCTTGTTTGGCGATATGTACTACTGATGGGGTCGTCCAGCCATCGACACCGCCTCTGAAGTACCGATACGGGACGTCAGCCGGTCTTGGCCCATCCCTGTCGTGGGGAACGAACCTGTACAGTGTAAATAAAGGCTTGTGAGGATATAAAAACAGCATCAACAAGGCGCATGCGTGTCTGCTGTTGAAGAAAGGCGGCCTTGTGCTACCATGCCGGCATCTTTGTTGTCTTGAGCGGATGCTCGGCCTGCCAGAAGGAGACTTGGGGGGGCCAGACCGTGTGGCTCGACTTCTTGTGGTGTTTCCGGGGTCCTTTTTTTTTGGGGGGGGGGGGGGGGGGGGGGTTGACTTCTCCTTTTCCACGAATATGTAAAGCAGTCCATGACTCCATCGCAACAGGACGACACCGTACGTTGATTGTATTTAGATCTCTGCGCAATGTACCTAGTTTACAGCTGAAGGAGGCTTGACGGCTAGCGATACAGCCGCATAGCTTGACTCTTGAGTCCTTAACCAACCCATGTGATGTGCAGCAAGCCCAGCGCTCGTGTACAGGGCATGAACGCCTGTAATATTAGACGCCCGTGGCGTCGCTGCCGCTGCCTCCTATGTATGTACAACTGTACAGTGGGTGGCAGGTGCAGGTGCCTACCTATGCATTGCCCACTGCCCCCTATAATCACCCGATCCAACTCTGCAAAGCCATTGGCTTACCCTGGGCCGATTTTCCTTTCGCCAGCTCCGTGGCCCAAGGCCAAAGTCCGTCCTCCCGTCCTCCTCCCGCTTCATTCCATCACCACCACCACACCATTTCACTGTCCCTGTCTTGTCGACGTCGTCGTATTTCCTTCTTCCTGTTCTTCTTTCTTTCGTCTTGACCATCATCTTCATCTCTCCTTCTTAGGCGTTCCTCTTCTTTCCCGGCCTGTCCACCCTTCAATACCGCTTGTCCACCAGCACGCGAAGGACGCCTTCCGAAAACTCAATTCCATTTGGTGCGGGCCCCCCTTTCTTCCACCTGCCTCGCCTCCGAGTCCTCCTCCCCCTTCATCGATTTGCAACTCGTCGTGCCTGCGTCTCTTCTTCCTTCGCGTTTCTGTGCCGCTTTCTCCACGTCTTCGAGCACTTCGTTGCATACATCGATCCAACAAAGTCTCGCATTGCCCTTTCCTTGGCATCTGCTTCCAATCGTTGACCGTTCCGGAGACGTGCCATCGCCCGTTCTTTCATCGAGTGTTGATCAGTTTCACACATACTTTGTTGGCCTTTCTTGTCCCACCGGTCTATCGAGAAGGTCTTAGAAGACGTTTCCCCACGACCGACCTTAACTTGTGTACCTCGGTCTCCTGTTCTCTTTTGAACTAGCTGGAAGCAACTCGTCTCCGACTTTCCAGGGAGCTGCCTTTTCACAAACGTCACGTCCATTTCGAGAACGCTCGAAAATCACAGAACACTGTTGGCTGACTCAGGCCCCCGACAGAACAGTCATTTCCTTCTTGAACAATTTTTTTTCACCCGGTCGCTGGCGTCCTATTTATTACGATCCCGCGCCGCAGCGAAACTTTTGATCCCTCTACCTTTACAGAGACAGCGAGACGTTACGATCGCAAAGACTCGGTCCCAATCTAAAGCCACTGTCGAGCGAATGAAAACGAAATAAAAAGCCAAATCAAAAAATTAAAGACCACATCCGGATTTCAAAGACAAAACAAAAATATAATACAAAAAAGGTGTGGGGGTCCTGCAAAGCAAATACATTTGTGACCCTTTGGAATTTGTTGAGACTAGAACATCATGTTGGCTAGTCGTGCTTCTGAAGTGTCAAATTGTTTCAACTGATTTGACGTTTATCAATAGTGTTGTGCTAACTGTCATCTCCCTTCAGCGACTTCTCGCCATCTCGTGGCACACCTCTTTTTTTTTTCGGAAGAGGATTGAGAAAGGAGCTCTAGTTGCGCGGTGAAACTGACACTCACCAAGCGACTGAAGTATTGAACCAAAATTCAAGATAGCAGACGTGGTGCCCACATTATGGCTGCATTGGTTCAGACGTATTCACAACCGACTTCTTCTACTACCATGCTCCAGACTCGCCCTTCATCGACTGCTGGCATGATGACCAACAATCAATCCCACGGCAACCGCCAAAGCAGCGCGTCAAGCTCCCAAGCTGCTAGGTCTGTCTACAACGCAAATGGATCCACGCGGTATAGAGGCAGCTCACTCTCCGCGCAATCGTATGCTCTCTCTAGCACGCCAAATCTCAGTCAAACGCTACCGTGGCAGCAATATGGTGCACAGAGATCAAGCTCTTCACCCACGATTGCATCGCATCCAGCGTATGACTTCGGTCAGAGTCATCGTCCCGCCATGCCGAATAATGCCCATGGATATGCCAACTCATTCGGTATGAGTTATGGCGGCTCTCGAGACGATTCAGCGCTCCCCCCGAGCCGCAATCTGACGCCGACCGGACGCCCGCAGTCTTATTTGTCTGTATCGACACAACCGTCCTTCTCCACCTCGACCAAACAAAGCGGGCCAGATCGCTACAGACGTACGACACCACCGCTGCAGAATTCTCTTCACGCTCGATCTCAAAGCTCCGGACTTCAATCCAGTCCTTCTATGGTCTCTCCAAGTCAAGCATATCATGCCAGTAGACGGTATTCTACGTCGAGCCTGACTGGCAATCAAGGACTACCAGCTCTGTCTTCGATGGACGACTTGCAACAATATAAGAAGGCTGCTCAAGAGGAAGCCTTGAGGTTGCGTCGACGTAGTGCGCACGCACTTGAGTCACGGGATAATAACACTTCTGTCAGACCAGCCTTGTGCGAGAGTGCGAAGGATACTAAATCGTCTCATATTGTGCAACGGGAAGGACACTCGCGCAATGGAAGCTCGGACAGTGTGTCGTCAACACGCAGCGGCCACTCCAGGCCAACATCCGTAAGTTGATAACTCTCGTGTTGGATGTTCAAGCTGGCCAATGAGGGGATTTTTCGACGCAAGTCATACAGTGCTAACCAGGGGTTGTGATGCAGGCAACTAGCCGACACGTATCCGTCCCCACTGGCAACCCCTCTTCACCTGCAAGTGATGAAACACACATCAACAATGATCAGCCGAAGATGTTGAGCATTCCATCTCGCGGCTCCTCCTCCGATGCTGTGAAACGAACTCATAGCCCCTCGCCTCTGTCCAAGCCAGTAACGATGGCGAACGACGCTACGGAGGACGGTGCGTCGCAACCAGGTGCTGCCGCGGCCAAACCGGAATCGCCAGCCGCGAAACATTTGGCTGCGTTGAATCTCAAGGGAGCCAAAGGCAAGAGCAAGACTTCTCGATTGCGTCGCGCCTTTTCCTTTGGTAGCGCTGCTGAGTTTCGAAAGACGGATGAGGACGACAAGTTAGAGGCGTCGAGACTCAACAAAAATCTCACGCCTGAGGAAGCCTACGATGCGGAGCAAGCCCGTATTGCGGAGGCACAAGAGGCTGGAGGTATCGGGAACAGCATCTACGGTGCGAGGTTCTTTGGTTCCACGGATAACCTCTCCATTTCCTCGACTGCCTCGTCAGCATCCATCATGATCCGCAAGATGGGGCGTGGGATGAAGAAGAGCAGTCGCTCATTGGTTGGCCTCTTTCGTCCGAAATCGATTACTGGCGTCGCTGCCGCCGAGCCGTTAGTACCCGAGGCCAGTCAAGCTGCTGTATCCATGGTCACTGTCGAAGCTGAGACGCAGCGCGTGAATGTGACGGCTGATCCGCACGCAGCGAATGGAGGCACCGGCTTTCCTCGTCTCGAAAGGAATTCGATTGATGCTGCTCAAATATCAGACGTCTTTGCTGAGCGACTGAGTAACTCGAACGAGCAGTCAGGTGCACGCAAGAGCATCGTTGGCGGTGAAAGTGAACGTGCAGAAGTGCTTGCGGCCGTCAGAAAAGGGATTTTGAAACGTATGTGTTCTGCGGGGAAATTGCTTGTAATAAGCTCAAGTTTACTGACGATTCAAATCTAGGATCGGGCAGCCCGTCGGTCAGACCTGCGGAAGGGCCTGCCTCATCAGATCTTGTTCTTCCCAACATCCCCGCTGTTGCCGACTCACCGATGTCAAGCGCTCCCACCACTCCGGTCGATGAAGCTCACAGTCATAAGAGGACTGGCTCCATATCCATTGGCGGTGAAGATTATTTCATGTCCGCCTTGCGATTGCGTCAAGACAGTCAATCTGGAACACCTCCTGCCAAGCGGAACGCAACATTCTCCCCCCGCTTGATTTTCTGTGACACTTGGCCAAGCCAGGAATATGACAGGCGAGGCGAAATCGCCACTTGCAATCGCCTCACCCCTCACCTTGCTCAGCAGATCAAAGAAGAGCTCAATTCTTTCAAGATGGTTCGTTTCACTCGCAGCTCCATGTCGATGTCATGCTCCTCCTTGTTGGTGGCGGGGGTTTCAGAATACCTAGTTGACTGAGGTGATGAAACTGGACTAACCAAGAAATATCAATAGGAAATGGAAGTGCATGAAAACTCAAAGATCTACACACACTTTTTTTGAGGAACCTAGTTCCAACCACCGGCACGCATATCTTGATCGATTCAAGTGGTCTTGGGGTGGCTTGGCCAGCAATGTATTCATCCACATTTTCGGTTCCTGGCGTTCTTCGTGGCAGCATTGTACGGTGTTAGCGGCGTTTCTTTGACTCTCTCTTGCTTGATTCATTCCATCATTCTCTTCCTCTTCTTCCAGCTTTTCGTTGAATCAATCCAAGCTCTCGGCGCGAGAGACTCTGCTCAAGGGCCCATCATAAACACAAGTCACATTACTACGGTCGCAAACACGCCCTTGGAGTGACGAATGACACAAAGCGATTCGTATCTTGCTGTGAAGAAGGACTATTGGCCTGGACGAAGCACGAGGCGAAATCGGACGATTGGATGAGGCGACGGGCAGACTTCTGGAAGCGCAAGAGCGGGGCTAGCGAAGAGACAATGTCTTGGGACGGCAAAAGCGATGAACGTGTGCGCTTTGTTCAGAGAGTTTTCAAGGTGTTCAAATTTGTCGAGCTACTAGTTGACTAATGTTTCTTTTGTCTGGAACGGAGAAAACGGATTCTCTACTCCCAAGTCCGAGGATAGATGATTACGCATATTATTCTAGCGAAATCCATTGGCGAATTTTAAGACGAAAAGTGAGCCACCAACCTGCAAGTACCTGGCGGGCACGTTTCTTCTCCCAAGTCTACCTACGCATGCACATCATGTAGGATGTGACATGTAGCAAAGGTATGTAGGTACTGTAGTCGTCATGTTATGAGGTATGTAGCATAAAAATGGTGGTGTCCATGTTCTCCACTTTTCCTTTCCACTTGAAGAGGTCGCGCCTCCGTCGCTTTTTTTTTCTTGTTCTTGTCCAGAGATAAGTCGTCATCTTCGTCTTATCGTCTGTCTCTATGCGACGAGGCTGGCGAGGGCATCTCGTCCCTCTCCATTCTCTACAACATCGTCTGCTGTCATTACTGAGTCCTGAAACGAGCACGCGTAACTTCGTGGGACAACAATTCGGGACAATGGCGACCTCAAACGCCGCAACTACGCGGGATGCGCCTGAGACAGGATCCGCGAGTCCACGAGCGACGACAGGTACCAAGTTGCACGGGAGAGCCTTCTACGAGAGCCTTGGGAGTCCCAAATATGTACTAGCACCCATGGTAGACCAGTCAGAGTTTGTACGAATACTGTTTTCTTCTCTTCTTTGCACAAAAAGCTGTGATATTGATCATCTCGCAGGCATGGCGTATGCTCACCCGATCGTTCCTCTCCGACGAAGAAAAGAAGAACATGCTCGCCTACACTCCCATGCTTCACGCGCGTCTATTTTCCCAGACTCCCAACTACCGCAAAGTGCATTTCCAGGCCGTGAAGCCGGACTCGGACTCGAATGAGCCGTGGCTTGATGGAAATCCCGCAATCGATCGACCGCTGTTTGTACAGTTCTGCGCGAATGACCCCGAAGCGCTGCTTTCGGCTGCACAGCAGGTAGCGCCGTATTGCGATGCCGTGGACTTGAATCTGGGTTGTCCGCAGGGGATTGCTCGCAAGGGACACTACGGGGCGTTCTTGCAGGAGGACCAGGATCTGATTTTTCGACTGGTCAACACACTACACAAAGAGCTGCCGATTCCTGTGACGGCCAAGATTCGCATTTTGGAGACGAAAGAAGATACATTGGCGTATGCGCAGAATGTGCTCAAGGCGGGGGCCTCCATCTTGACGGTGCACGGCAGGCGGAGAGACCAGAAGGGCCATTTGACGGGCCTGGCGGACTGGAAGATGCTTCGTTTCCTGCGGGATAGCTTGCCCCCGGAGACGGTGCTCTTCGCGAATGGGAATATCTTGCAGGGGAGCGATATGGAGGCGTGTCTGGCTGCGACGGGCGCAGATGGCATCATGTCTGCGGAAGGAAATCTAAGTGATCCGGCGCTGTTTGCTACGCCGCCACCGCTGGGACAGGAAGGCAGGGAATACTGGCGCGGGAAGGATGGGAAGGGTGGGTGGCGAGTAGATGCGATTATGAGGCGTTACATGGACATTGTGCACAAGTATGCTCGGGGGGTAGATCCCCCCGAGAGGCGGCCGCTGTTTCTCCCCGGCGACGATACAGCTTGGATGGAGGCGGGGAATCAGCCCGCGAGCACGGAGTCTGAGGAGCCTGCGAAGAAGCGGCGCAAGAAGGACCAGGATGCGGGGAAACGCGAGGAGCCGTCACCTAACCTGACGGCCATGCAGCCGCACCTTTTCCATCTCCTGCGCCACTTGGTCAGCAAACACACCGATGTGAGAGATATGCTAGCCCGCAGTGCCAGGTCCGGCATCGAGGGATTCGAACGCGTCATGCAAGTCGTGGAACTGAAAGTCGCGCAGGGGCTGCTGGAATATGAAGCCACGGGTGGGAAGAGCTTCGAGGACGAGCTCGCGGCGCTGGGGGATCCGCAGGATGAAGAAGGCTTAGACGAGGGAGAGAGCTCCAAGGCCACGATTCGGAAGTGTAAGAGGCCGTGGTGGGTGGCGCAGCCGATTGTTCGGCCGTTGCCGAAGGAGGCGCTTGCGAAGGGAGCGATTCGGCCGAGTAAGAAGGAGTTGAAGGCTGGGGGGAAGGTGCCGGGGGAGGCGAAGGGTGAGGAGGGAGAGGTAAAGGCGCAAAGTCGAGGGAAGAGGAGTAGGTCTGTCGTGAGTGATGGTGCGGATGAGACGACGGTGAGGTCGACGGGGAATGGCACGGGTGTGGATGTAGAGGAGGTGGAGAGTGAGAAGGAGAAAGAGAAGGAGATTGAGTCGAGGGATGATCTCGTCTCGGGGTGACTGATCTTGGAGTAGATGGAGGGAGCATTTGGTGTAAGACTATATAAGCATGTGTACTGACTTGTTCTGACGTACACCAAGCGTGGAATACGGGTTTAGATTTCTGAATACTGAGTTTGTTCTCCTTTCCCTATGATGAATGGATCACATATCTTGGTACAATACAGAAGGCTGATATTTTGCTTGTCTAGTCCACGACTAACCAGGTGTTCGTTTCTGTGTATAGTACACCGAAAGGTGCCTTTTCTCTCGTACAATCCTTTGCAGACCAGTCGCGACTCGCGCAGGCTTGACGCTGGCTGCAGTGGCAATGAAGCTCTTTCCTCCTACACCCGGCCCGTCTCGATCCATTCCGCATCACAACTATCTTTGTCTCCGTCCTTAGCGTCATCATTGCCTTCGTCTTTATTAGCACCATCTTCATCCCGTTTCTTCCGCAAGAATGCCTTCAAACACTTATACAATGCCAGGCCCACCAACCCAAGCCCAGCAATCCCTGTGATCCCTGTAATTCCAATCCCAAACCCGGCAAGAAGAGAACCCAACGCCAGGGCACCAGCACCTCCCATCCCCGCGCTCTGCAGAATCGCGAAGAGGCTGCCGGCGGTGATGTTTCCAATAAGACTTTGGATGAGAGCGGCCAACGTTCCTGTGGGGGTTCAACGTCAGCGACGTCCTTGTCCTTGATAGTCTTGTGTAGTCGAAGCCTGATCATTGATGTGATGAAGGCGCAAATGAGAAGAAAGAAGGTGCGTTCATCTGTGGTGATAGGCACCTCTGACTCTACTGGACTGTGGACATTTACTGTAGATGTGAGTCGGAGAGAAAAAAGATGAGAAACTACTTACCAGCAGCAGGCCCCAGACTCCCAAATCCTAGTAACCCCAGCATCGGGGTGGCAACGAGGCCCGGCACAGCGACGAGTCCCCCAGCGCCCACGAGCGCTGCAGTGAGAGCTTTCTCTTCCCGAGATCTCATTGCGTGTTGAAAGGACTGATGAAGAGAAAGAATGCGAGGCTCTAAGATCAAGATGTAAGCTTGTGAGCACTGGAAAGAATTGTCCAAGACATTATCAGAACAAGGTTACTTCTCTTGAATACGACAGATGTTGAGGACTTCTGAGTTGCCGAGTTAACAATGTCGAGAATATCAGTACCGGTTTCTTTGAATGGCCGAGACAAGAGCCCTTCCTGGGAGTTTTCGTGTGTCAATGGTGTGGTGGTACCTTATGGTTTGGGCGGAAGCAGACAACTTTTACGAAATCGCTCAATTTGAGCAAACAGGAATATTCGATTTCGTTTGTTGCAGCTTCAGCAGGTCTTTTCGTTCCCCCTTCTCAGCTTTGTCATGGCCCAGTAAGACCCTACAACAAACGAAGAAAGCAGGCACTGAATCGCGTCCAGCTCTCGACAAGGACTACAATGATTCATCGGCAAGTGAAAGTCCAGCCCCTCGCGCTCTTGAAAGCCATGATTTTACGGTACACTATCGATCTATGCCTCGTTATAGCCTTCTCCGCCTCAATCGTAAGCGTCACTATCACTATCACTGTCGCTGCTGTCAGTGTCATCAGCACTCCCCATCCAGTTATACAGCTCCAGAAACGCAGCCTCGGCGACCTTGGGCCTGCGTGATCTGGAAAGAAGCTTCTTCACCATCCCGGCACCAGAACCACCCATCCCTGCGCTCTGCAGAGTTGAAAAAAGGCTCCCTGCGGTGACGTTTCCAATGCCGCTTTGTATATTAGCGGCGGCCGATCCTGTGGGCGTTGTATATCAGCGAACCATCATCCATGGCCGTGTTTGTGTAACCATCAAGTGTTCAGAATCAGGCCTCTCGTGCCTAAGAACAGAGTCATCTTTGGCTCTACCTGATCATTCATGTCGCTTGACAAACTATTCGAAATTCGAGGTAAAGGGCGTGCCAAAGACATTTCCGAGGAGAAAGGAAATGGCCGGACAGCCAGGACACAGCCTACAGGGGACGTACCAGCAATAGGTCCCAGACGTCCAAATCCCAGCGACCGCAGCATCGAAACGGGAGCAATGCCCTGCATAGAAGCGACCGCGGCCCATGCGGCGAAGAAGCTCTCGTGCGAGCGGTTCAATAACTTCAATCCGCGTTTAAAGTAGAAGGGCTCATCGAAGGCAAAAGGCATGCTGGGCCACGGGTGGAGGAGTCAGGACGCTTTGTCAAATGTGAGGCCTAAGACCACAAGCATGATCAGAATGTTTCTGAGGTGCCGGAGTCAATAATTTCGAGAAGATAAGTACCTGCTATGGTCCTGTCTGAGACGAGAGTTCAGAGTCTTTCCGGTGGTATTGTGTCAATGGCGATGATCCAAGATTTGGGTGACAGATTCTGCGTAGGCGTTCAATAAAAAGAAAAAAAGAGCAATCAAGTTCGTTCGTTGTAACTTGTAGCAGGTCCTTTTTGTTTTTGTGTTTTCTCTCCTTTCTCATGGCCCAGTAATATCCTAGAACAAACGGAGAGACTTTGAGCAAGAAGTACTGAATCGTGCCGAGCTCTCGCAAACGCCTGCTTTCACTCATCGCCAAGTATGCCCCCCTCGCTACTACAATTTCATAACTGGACAAGATCGAACTGTTTAACACAGTCTCATCGGTAGGTTGCCAAAACACGGGCATGACACTGTCCATGAGCCGGCATCGGCATGTGCCGCATCCCGGCAGCATACGAGCAACACCCAGAGCCAGTTGTATATAAATTATAAGTTGCGTCTGCCATATGCAGCTGAAATTGGCGCTCCGAGGGCGTTGCGCTCCAGCCTCCAGGGGGCCTACGCCAGATCTTATTCTTGTATTCTTGAGTCAGGCTTCAGTATGCCAACTTTGCCGCAACGCAGGTTGGCGGTGAGAAATATGGGAGCAGAGGACATGATAGAACGAAAGGTTGATTCAAGTCATAACTAAAACAGATTAGGCACAGAACGATACTTACTCGCTTGCTCGCTTGCTCGCTTTAGACGCCCATTAGGTTCATGAGGCGCTGTTCCCAGTCTGGCCAATGTGAGGTTTGTCCAAAAGAAAAAACAAATCTTGCATCCTGAAAGAAAGGACGCTATCGCAAAAGGATTGAGCTTCGATTGCAATGCCACAGACAGGTACTATAAACTGCCTACTTAGAGGATTCACACCGGGCCAATCAAAGGTAGTGGCTACGATGGCGTGGATATACAATATCGTCCCAGCTGAGTTCGTACACGACATACAAAAGGGGACGGAGGTATCAGTGAGCTCGAATCAGGCTTCTACTCGTGGGGTTACTTTTTTCAAACGTTTCACCCACGAGTATATCACTGCGAATTAAAATGGGTGCAACTTGCACTCGACCGAAAACACCTGTGGAAACCAACGCAATGTCCTTTTCTTGGGCGTGAAGTTCCTTGTAAGGAGGTATGCACGAACGCAAGGTCAGAAGTTCGACACTACCTAGGTACCTAGTAATACATGCACCCTGCCGATGGTAGGAAATATCCAATGGTACGTGGGGTACCCTGCCGACGGTACATACCAAGTATGTACCCTTCTCACTCCCTGCCACGCCACTTGTCTAGGTAGGTACATAATGTGTACATGCCTAAACAGGTACCTATGTACATATGTACCTCTGCTCTGTACTTGGAAGTCGAGGCAGTTCCGCTACCTCTTTGCACTGTTTTTGACGCATCGATCGACTTTGTGTGTACGTGAATTGCGAATTTATCTCGAACGCGCACTTTCGGCAAAGCATAGCATACCTATGTAATTACATCATACATGGTCACCTCTCACGTTGCCTCTTATCTTGCCTGATCTCATCTGCGGGCATTGTAGTCTGTAGTCTGTACCATCATCATCACGCAGCGTCCCATTCACGGACTCTCGCAATCTTCCCAGCACATTGTGTCTTTATACTATCCTGACCCCAGTATGGTTGAAAGGATCGCGAGAAACCGCCGCATTAATGAGGCCAAGAAACACGACCTTGCGCTGGAGAATTTTTACATGGTGAGTCGTTGTAACTTGTAACTTGTGACAATGCTCGAGATCGTTTGAAGAAGCAACCGGACTGATATACGTACCTCTTTTTCTCTCAAAAAAAAGGCAATCGCAAGCTGCCACTGCCCCTACAGCATACGACAAGCATGCCGTTGCAAAAAGTCCAAAAAAGTCTTCGCCCAAGGGGGCTCGATTATTGTCAGAGAAGCAACAGAGCTGTGTCATTGCGAGCATGACAGAAATTTCGGCAATGGCATATGCTGTCATTGCAGGCTTAGCAGATACTCCTTCAATAGCAAGTGCGACAAGGTGCACCATCTCGAGGCCTTGAATGGTCGGGCTGCAACCTTTGTGGCTATGGGTGGATTCGACCTCGCTAAGAATGAAGCCGAATGGTATCTGGAAATGGCTCCTCAACTTCCGGATGTAAGCACTCCGGTCCGAGCGGATGAACATTTTGAGACCTGCGCCCCTTTTCTGACGACTCTAGGGATATCTTCGCCTGGGAAGCATTGCACAGCTTCAAAAGAATGACGACTTTGCCTGGGAGATATATACGACGGGGATCGAGGCAGTCAAGGACACTACCTAGGGCTCGTCGCCAAAACTTCAGGTAAGATGGCGTGATCCTCAGTCCACGTGTAATATGACGGAGTAAGGTTCAGTCTCTAACTGGTCGAGTCTCAAGCAACTTTACGATGCACGCGATTCCGTAAAACGGCACGTCGTCAGACAAGATCTGTTATGCCCATTGCCTGCCCGCCGAGATTGTCACGCAAATCTTCTCGTACCTAGAATGTGATGAAATTTCGTCCGTTGACCTCCCTTTTCCCCTTTTTGGATCACGTACCGACTCGTACCTGAACTCTTTCGCCTGACATTATGCAATGAATAGTCGCTGCTTGCGCGTTTCAAAGAACTGGGCACGCACGCTCACAAGCCCCATGCATGCCCGATTATGGAGGGACATACAATTTTCAGATAGGTGTGGGTACCCCGGCCTCGAAAATTTGAAAAGGATACTTTCCTGGGCAGGAAAGGGGGGTTCCAGGAAGATCGTGACACCCGAATTCATGGTCCTCACTCAATCAATGTTGACGCTGCTGCTCGATGAATCACCCTGTCTGGAGCATCTGAAGATTGGGAAAATACCGGATAAAATA